>MJUU01004165.1:38504-49185 GCA_002080025.1 Modiolus philippinarum
GTTTCATATGTCAAGTTGATTAACAAGGCTTGATAGCATGATGGTCATCTGCCAAATTTTTTATATTTGTACCGTTCACAAATCCAAAATGGCTGCCAGCAGGCACCATAGTTTAACATAGGACCCTATGGGAAAATGTTGTAAATTGTAAATTCATGAAAACCATTTCATACATCAAGTTGATATTAATTAGGCATGGTCACATGATGGTCCTTTAACAAATGTTTGATTTTAGTACTGATCATAAATCCAAGACAACCGCCAATGCAGATCTTAGTTTAACATTGGACCCTATGGGAAAATGTTGTAAATTGCAAATTCTTGAAAACTATTTCATATATGAAGTTGATATTAACTATAGGCATGGTTACTTGATGGTCATCTACCAAATTTTATATATATGTATGACTCAAAAATAAAAGATTGCCGCCTCTGGGAATACAGTCTGAAGTAGTACACTATAGAAAAATGTTGTAAAGTGTTCATTCTTGAAAACCGTTTCATAATTGATTTTACTACCAATTGGCTGTTGCCTCAGATTAATGATTTAACCCTGTTGGAAAATCTTATTTGATCAATAGCCACCAGTTGAGTGATACAACTCACATATGAGCCTCTGAGAACTCCTGTACTACCTTAACTGATAACAGAAAACACAAAAGCAATCTGAAAATATTAAATTTGAGTTTTTGTAAATTTAGGCTCTGCAGTTATTCACTTTGGTAATCATTATCAAATTTGGAGTTTTCCCAGAACTGAGTTTTCTTGGTTATACTAAATTTCCTGGATTTTAGTATTGTTTGGCCCTGTAAGGCTTGTCTTGTGACTTGCGAGGATGTACAAGAAAGGCTGTTATCAGGTACCATTTGCTTATGTTGTACTTTGAGAAATTGTCGATTTTTGGTTCACAGCACAAATTAAGCATGTGATGTGTGTTTGATTCATTATGTCTCCCCCTTTTAAGAAGAAGACATATTGTTTTTGTCTTTTCTGTCTATCGTCAGTCCATCTGTCCGTCAGTCTGTCCGTCACAAAGTTTGTGGACGCCAATTCTCCTATGTCTTTCATCAGATTTCAACCAAACTTCACAGACTTGTTGACCATCGTGCCTAGTTGTGCATATAGTCTCGCCGGATTTATCAGCTTATTTTTGTTGGAGTTATGTCCCTTTTTGACTTAGAATTTTGCAAAATTAAGTTTGTGGACACCAATTCTCCTACATCTTCCATCGGATTTCAAGCAAACTTCACAGGATTGTTGACCATCATGCCTAGTTGTGCATATCGTCTCACCAGATTGATCAGCTAACTATACCCCCGCTCCGAAGGAGGGGTATAACGTTTTACCTCTGTCCGTCATTCTGTACGTACGTCTGAAACTTTTGTCAAGGATTTCTCAGCTTGTGTATGCAGGAATGATTTGATATTTGGTATGAAGCTTTGGTATGATGAGTTGTACCGTGTCTTTCCTTTTCAGGTCTGTCACTCATCTACTTCCTGTTTGCCGATATCTGTTTGGCGGGTCCCATGGACACATTTTCTTTTATTTACTTTCATTTTCAAAATCCTGACTTTTTGCCGCATTTTCCTCAGCAACTACAAATGACATCCACATGATATTTGTTGTAGTGCATCAGTATGGGGTCCTATGCTGCGCCTCCCCTTTTCGGCAATATTGAATCACCACCTCCCGTTTACCGACTTTGTGCCTGTTAACTGTCATTTTCCAAATTGTGACTTTTTCATTGCATTTTTCTCGGCAACCATACATGACAGCTACTTGATATTTGGCATGGAGCTTCAGTTAAATGCTCTATACTGCATCACCCTTTTTCAGCCATATTGTTATACTACTTTCTTTTTACCCACTTCATGATTTTTCTTTACTTTCACTTTCCAAGTTGGACTTTTCATCACACTTTTCTTTGCAACTACACATCCCAGCCTTTTGATATTTCACATTCAGCTTCAGTATTGTTTAGTTTATTGTATCTCCCCTTTTTGGTAATAATGCAGGGCTACTTCCTGTTTACCGACTTTGTGTGTTTTTTACCGAAATTTTCAAAATGACATTTTTGTCATACTTTTCTCAGCAACCACATATCACAGCCACTTGATATTTAGCATGGCGCTTCAGCATGGGGCACTATATTGCATCTACCCTTTTCAGGCATATTGAAATACTACTTTACTGACTAACTGCATCTCTATCTTTATGTCCCGCATCCTTCTCACATTATTTGCATCTTATTTTTCTCTGCAACTGTCAATGCTTGTATTGTGTCCACACTTGTACTGTGTCCACACACACTTACTTTTGCACTTACCATATAGATTCAGGGTTCAATGAGGGGGGTATAACTGGCTGCCATTTGGCGACAGCTCTTGTTTTTGTGTGAGTTATGCCCCTTTTTGACTTAGAATTTTGTAAAATTAAGTTTGTGGATGCTAATTCTCCTACATCTTTCAAAAGACTTCAACTTAACTTCACAGGATTGTTGACCATAATGCTTAGTTGCGCATATGGTCTATCTTGAATGATCGGCCACCCAGTGGCAACATAAAACTTACTTGTGTTTTATCACTCAAAGAACATTACATATGGGGGGGACATTCGTTTTTGTATCAAAAACACTTCTACGGTAGTTTTCTCTGAACCTGAATATTTTATTATGCAGAATACTGAAGGAACAAAGCACAAGATTACATCAATCCAAGGACAAAGCAAAAGCAAGAACACCAGTAGACGGAAGACCAAAGACACTACATGCCCACAAAACACATGAACACTACATTTACAACACAAAAAACTAAAACACTAACAGTGTGAACTCGCAAATAACAGAGTGACATCAGTGTTAACCCCCATAAAAAATGAAGGTGACATCAGGTGTTCAGGAAGGGTAAGCATGTCCTGCTCTGTATACAGCATCCGTCACACTGTCAGTGGGTCAATCCAGGGTAAAGTCAAAACTGGTAATGTCAAATCCAGGAAGACGTGAATCTAGCTGAAAATGTCAGTTTTCATTTGTGACACTGACATTTCATATCTATCTATGATGTGGTGACGGCTAGAGAATTTCTGAAGAGACGAAAGTAACAACGGCTGAACATATCCCTGAATCAGCAGTTTTTTTTTATTGTGCTTTTGCTCTTTCCATAATGTCACTGTATGAACTGCACGCTTTACAGTAACGAATTAATTGTGAACACCCATCATACTTCGAAACATACCTCATTGGAGGACTTTGGCTCTGAGTCACAGAGATCCATGAATTTCTATTGAAAAGTGTTTTGAAAAACACAGAGCAAACATGCCTCCGCGTTTTCTAGAACATATTTCAATAGAAATCTGTGGATCTTCATGATGCTAAGCCAGTGTCCTCTGCCTTTGGTTTTGAGGTATGATGGGGGTGTCAAAGATAATAAAAAAGATTGAAATTTTCAATTTAAATCTTGCATCACATCAAAGTCAAACTTGGTCAGATGTTATTTGTCAAAGGAGGACAGAACCCTATTTATTTAGCTTTTGTCAGAATGGTTATGAGTTCTACTAAAAGTTACAAAAACCAAGTTGGTCTAATGTTTACTTATCAGACAAGCTAAAAATTGATTGAGTTGTGGGTCACTGTGTCAAAAATCAGGGTCAGAGTGCCTAAAAATGTATTTTGATTTTCATGAAAATGTTGGTTTTCGGATCGTTACTTTATTAAATACTTTGTATCAGATCAAAATACTGTTAGTGCTTGAATACGTTTTTGGGAAAGAGTTCCATATGGTGCCCCTTTGGTTGACAGAATCAATATAGAAATACATTGTAGGGGTGCCAAAAGGAACTCTTGCCTCTTGTTAAGTTGAAATTTTGATTTGATACTTTATATTTTTAATGCACAATTATATAATTATTTGAACATTTAGGAACTATTGAACTAAACCAAAAGGAGAAGTAAACTCATGACACAGCCATCTTGTTTTGGTTTTGATAAACCATAAAGTTTTAATGTCTTGTACTGGAAATTATGTCTCCCCCCTCACAGGATTGTTGACCATCATGCTTAGTTGTGCATATTGTCACGCCGGATTAATGGGCCGATTTTTTGGCGAGTTATGCCCCTTTTTGACTTAGAATTTTGCTAAATTATGTTTGTGGATGCTAATTCTCCCACATCTTTCAAAGGATTTCAACTTAACTTCACAGGATTGTTGACCATCATGCCTAGTTGTGCATAATTGTCTAGCTGGAATGAATGGCCACCTGATGGCAACATAAAACTTTCTTGTGTTTTATCACTGAAAGAACATTATGAACTGGGGGGGGGGAACATTCATTTTTGTAGCAAAAACACACTTCTGGTTTACATTTAATTTTGTGAATAAACACGGTAGTCTATTGTTGTTAAAGATTACATAAGTAAGTATATAATCATACTATCATTCTAGGATGTGCATTGTTATTAATCTAAGTGCATTACTTTTGAATCATCTAAAGGATATGCATGTAGTATCTAAGCCTTTTGTTTCCTTATTAAAGATTTATTTTATTATATCATAAATAATAAAGGAAGGCATATTTTTTTAACAAATAGGGTAAAGCAGGATTTTCATTATACAGTGAAACCTGTCTAAACCAAACCCTGACTAAACCGAAAACCTGTCTAAACCAAACGCAATGTGAAGACCTTTTCTATCAATTTCTTTATATTTTGCACCTGTGTAAATCGAACACCTATCTAAACCGAACAAATTCTTCAGTCCCAGAGGGGTTCGGTTTAGACAGGTTTTACTGTAATATCCATTCTAATGACAGACGTATTATAATATACCATATTATGTAAGCAGTTGATACAGCCCAATGAAATAGACTTAACCAATTGATATTTGACATGCAGTGGCATCTTTAGGAGTACATACTGATTCCATGCTCAGTTGGGGTCCTGACCTTATACTAGTACTTGATATTTTTACCTCACAATTAATTATGGAAACATTTAGGAATTATTAAATAAACTTAAATAGATATATCCAATAGGAGTAAAGACAGTAAAGTATGAAGTTATGAAAAACCATAAAAGTATTATTGATAGTAAAGCCCCATTTACATGCACAGTTTTACACACTTGCGTATTTTTACATAGGTATGCAAATTTGCACTAGTGTGCAAATACTGCATGTAAACACAACTGCATACGTTTGTAAACTAATCAAAGGGTGTGAATTTGCATGAGGTCAGGGGCAAGTGTAAATGTATATTTGCACATGTGTAAATTTACATGGTATGTATTTTGGGCATGTAAATGCAAATTTAAAAATGCACACTGTGCAAAATACTGTCCCCGTCTATGAAATGTAAGAAAAGGGCCTTGTAACTTCAATGGAACCTGATGGAAATGACACACTCACAATGAACTGTTATCCCTATAAAATTCATACTTCCCTGACGGTTTTGTCTAATTTTGCATTTTTGGCCTATTATAAGAGAAATTGGACTCTCATTGAAAAAAAAATTAAAACTTTACAATGCAACTTTATGTTTTTCCATCATTATACAAATTTCCAATACCTAATGAAAACTTTATTTTTTACATGTTTTTGGCCCTTTTCACTTCTTGTAACTAGCTTTTAATTTGAAATACACACCTCAGATTAAATGCATGTAAATGCATAGCAAAAACACTTTTACATACTGGAGTAGTTTTACACATGTGTAAATTTACATACTTGTTTAAATCTTGTGCATGTAAATGGGGCTTAAGTCCTTATATTTGTAAACTCTTTGGATTCTATACCTAATAGCCTAATAGGAGATAGTTTTCCCAATATTGAGGAAGTTTCTTGAAGCTAGAAATAAAAAAAAATTAAATTCAGTATATCTTTAAACATGTCTTTCCCGTACGTAATTTTCCATTCCCGAAAATTGATGACCGCTAAAATTCAATTTCCCCACTTGGGTAACGAATTGTAAAATTTGGCAAGCACAAAAATTACCCGCTATATGGTAACTGAAGTAGATATGCAGAGATACACAATTATTACTCAGTATGAGACATGTAAGTACTGACATTCTAGGATGTGCATGTATATTGCCATTAATCTTCAGTACATGACTGTTAAATCATCTATAATAATATACATGTAGTGGCTTATGTACATGTATTATCCTTTTTTTTCCTGATTAAGAAATATTATATTTTGTTACATCATTTAATTCAACTGGAAGTTGTTTTTTTACAACAAACATTTGTGTCAAAATATCCAACCCAGGTTTTTCTGTATAATGCATCTGATTTTGATAAAAAAATGAATTATATCATTGAATCAGAAGGAAAATTGTGTCTTGAGTTACAAACAGGTTGTATCAAGAATATGATCACAATAGAAATTTTTTTATTATGCCTCCATGAACAAAAGTTGGGGGACATATTGTTTTATCCTGTTTGTCAATTTGTGTGTCTGTATCGGAGATGATAAATTCAGCGAAATTTGGAACTTTTTTCATTTCAGCGACAAAAAGCATATCAATTGAGCGACATCATATTTTATAAATTCAGCAACATTATCCTGTGAAAATACATGAATCACATTGATGCCTTGCCCTTCCTATGCCCCTGCTAACCACAAATAGATGGAAGTAGGAGTTAGAGAAGGTTATATATTTTTACAGTCAAAATTTATTGTTCATAAAATCCAATTTCATTCTGAATCATATTAAACTCAGAGATTGTTTACAAATTTAGCACTGTCTCTATGTATACAATTAAGCCTTCCAAATAAATTGCAGTTTTTGCCTTGTATGCTATGAGTTATACAATATATAACTCGACAGAACCCTTAAGACTGTTGTACTTGACCATCTCTATTTTAAATTTAATTGAATAAATATTTATTAATGTGTTATTTTTTATCCCTATCTATTAAGTATCATTAAGAAAGAAAAAAAGACTGGTCACATCATTGATTTTGAACTCGAGTCTTCAAGAAAAAAACCACCTCTAACTATTACTGTCCATTTGACCTTTTTCTGAAGATTTTAAATTGTATCTTATATGAAATTTATATTCATTCAAATTATAGTTTAATTTTTTTTTTTGTATAATCTATTTAAAACTGGATTTCGCTGAATTTACATATGATACCTAGAAAAGATGTCGCTGAAATGATATACGGAATTACTCAAAAAATGTCGCTGAAATGATACTGTCGCTGAATTTATACGCACCCGTTTGTATGAATAAAAGTTTACATAAGAATTACATTTGCAGTTGTTTTCATGGAATTGCAGCATTTTCATTGGTTTATCCATCAGCAAAGTTGTGTTTTATATCTCAATAAAACTGCATTCTGGTATTACCATGACATCAATGAAATTTCAAAAAAAAATCTTTTATATTACATGTTATTTTGTTTTTGTTTCAGGACAAGATTTAATGTCATTTTTACCCGACCTTGATTCCCTGTTACAGTCCGACGAACTTGGTCTTTTGAAAGATGATGTAAATTTCCAGTATTTGATGAGGGCGGGATATGAGCATATACAACAAATATTGTGACACAAATAGACAGTCTTTTATAGGTCATAAGTGGAAAATTCATTGGACACAAGTGAAGAATTAATGTTTACCTTAATTACAGGTATTTACAGGCAGGTGTGATAACAACGATCAATATTGATTCTACGGATAAGAATGGGAATTATACATTGTGTTCATTACATCAACAATTTGTATTATTTTGTAATAAACAAAACATGGACCTAGTTCAATAACATCATGGTGAATGCAGATTTACAAACTTGAAATTTTTTATACTGATTGTATTCTGTCTGTAGAGGTTAAGAGAATATAGGAAAATTTCAAACTACCAGCTTTGATTTATTTTCCCTGATCTCTTAAAATTTATGTTATATTTAACCTGATAAACTACCAGCTTTGATTTATTTTCCCTGATCTCTTAAAATTTATGTTATATTTAACCTGATAAACACATAGAGAGAATATTTTGCTTGACTATGAACTTTTAACACAATTTGTCCAGTTTTTAGCTCAAATGACTTAAGGTCAGTCAGTTTAGGATATTGCCATTACTTAGAAAATATTTAGGTTGTTTTGTTAAATGTATGGTGTTTCAAAGAGCTAAATTTATTTTTGCATCAACTGTGTCTTAAAACATTTACTAGTCTATGGAAGCCTCATTCTTTGAATCCTCATTATAAAAGTTCATCTTTCATGTAAGAGACTTCTAATAAGATATGAAATAGGTTGTATTTGCTGTAAGTAAATAAGGAAATAAGTCAGTCCAACAAGTTTTTAGAAAAGTTAGCATAGAATATTGCAAAATCTCTTCGCTAGTTTTACATTTTAAAAACTGTCTTTGAGAAGATTGCTTAGTCACTATCTTTGGGAAAATAAAATCCTATATTTCCAGCTGTCAAACAATATAATATGCACATCTTATGACAAAGGTATTATGGTATACCAATGTTCAAGAGTTCATCATTAGGGCCACGCATCGAGATGCGGGTGCCCTATAGTTTTCACTTTGTCTGTCTGTCGGTCTGCCCGTCTGTCCGTCAACAATTTTTTCTGTCAACAATTTTTTCCATCACAGATTTCTTGGCTTCTATATGTGGGAATGATTTGAAATTTGACCTGAAGCTTGGAAATGATGAGTTGTATCGTGTAAGCAATTTTCAAGTTTGTCAGACANTATAATATGCACATCTTATGACAAAGGTATTATGGTATACCAATGTTCATCATTCTATCTGTATTTCTATCTGTTTCATACGTCATTTTCTATAGAATTCTATATATACCAATTTGTCATCACTGGAGTATCAAGGTAAACCCCTTCAGGCAGTACAAATTGGTATACAATAGAATTCTATAGAAAGTTGAGTACTTGATTAGCAGACAAAAGACAGGAGTTTAGAAGGAGTTTTATAGGTGTTACTAGAGGAATATTGGTATGTTCATTGAAGAATTGCAAATAAAATATGTTAATCATCTGCGAAATCCGCCATAAAACTTATTTGCAATAGATATTCCCTTGCCTGTTACACACTGTGAAATAGTGACCATGGGTATATGACTTGGTGCAACTTCACTGAAAAGTTAGTAAAGGAATGCCAAACCACCATACTCTTGATGAAAAGTTGGTAGAAAGCTTTTTAGAAAAGTGTGCTTTAAATTACAAAGAATCTCCTAACAATTCTGTAATCAAAAATCATGGAAGAATGGGACTGTTTCATAATGCACAGTTAGCTCCCCTTATCATTTACTGGTGAGTTCCGGTCGATAATGCTAGTGCATTTGTATGTAAAATTGGTCATTTTTAAAATTTCATATCTTTAAGACCACTTACAATATAAAATAATTCTTTCCGCATATTGAAATTCCGTGTTTCAACTTATAATACAGGAAATGGCTTTCCGATATATGAAGCCATTTTGTTAAGAACCAGTTTTGAAATACACAACTAAATGCGGTTTTTCCATTATAATCCGTGGTTGTTCAGAAATATAAAGAAGTACAAACTAAGTTTTGATAATTCGAACCTATTGTTACTAATTGTTGTTAATATTATTTTCAAATAAAAGACATTTATTTATTTTTTTTATCATTTTTTTATATTTATATTTTTATGTTTTTGTTGTTATTTATTTATTTCTTTTCTGTTATGTGTAATACATACAAAACAGTCTCATAAGCTAGCTCAATCTTTGTTCTGATTGTAATTTAATTAAAATTTGAGATGTCAAACAGGTCACCTGATTGCAAATTACCTGAGAGGGTTTACCTGACCCCACACAGTTTGCAAAACATGTACCACCCTCAACACCTTTCAATATACTATTATACAGGTATATCAATATACAGGTGTTATTGAATTCGACTTGATGACGTTTGACATGTAGCAGTAACCTGCATTTAATAGAATATTCAGTTTCAATAAAATCTCAAATGATAAAATGCATAGAATAAAAGCCGGTCGTTTTTTTTAGTTTAGTTTTATTTATTTATATTTACTTTTCATCCTTGCATGACACATTTCAATTTTGTCTTAAAACAAAATTACTGATTTTTAAAAATGTGTATTTCAATCCTATACAAATTTGCAAAAAGGCAATAGATTTTTTAATCAAAATGTATATTTCAAATGCCGATGATATTCTGAGTTAAATGAATATTGTTTAAAAAAACAATTTTCGTTTTTTTTACCTTGTTTTGTCACACCTATATGATTTGTACATCAAAAAGAACACCGTTGATTTTGACATGTAAGCGATCCACAGGTGTGGATATTGTGTTCAGATTACAGGTAAACAGTATGCAATGTAGCAAATAGATAAAATTGTTTTTCTTCGCAAAATTAACGGCATATGAAGATCAATTTATGACACTTATTTGTGTCGATAGATGGTAACTTTACAAAATTATTTAAAAATAACTACAAAACATACGATTTTGCGATTTTCGGATGTTGTAGCTTAAATGTCTTTTGTTGTAACTGCTTTGAAGTTGTGTATATCATTGTTCAGGGTTATTCACAATTTCATTTTAAACTTTGCCAATTTAACATTAGTTTAAACGGGGCTTATCGACCGGAACTCACCAGTTCACTAACGAACCTAGTGGCGGACACGATAACTAGAGATAGTGCAACAGTCCCATTGCAATGACATG
>MJUU01004165.1:50506-60668 GCA_002080025.1 Modiolus philippinarum
TTGATACTTAGTTATATATACCACTACTAATGAAAATTTTTACTCCTCCTAAACCAATGAATGGAATTTGATGAAACTTTCAGAGAATCTTTATGACATGATGCTATTGTGCACCTCCTATTTTAAATTTTGATCTGACCAATTTTTGGGATTCCAATAGCCATACATGGATTTAACCATGCGTTATCATTGGGGAGGACAATACTGGTACATATATGCAATCTGCAACTCCATCTAAACCAAAGAATGGAATTTGATAAAAATTTCAGATATTCTTTATCAAGTAAGGTAATAGTGCACCTCCTATTTTAGCTTTTGATCTGACAATTTTTGGGGATTTCCAATAGCCTAACTTGAACACTGCCATCCATGGAGCTTATGTGGGGAAGCGGGGGTATCATTTAGTGAGCTATGCTCACAGTATTTCTAGTTCTATCTGTTTCATACATCATTTTCTAAGTTGGAAGCCTTAAGGTCAATTCACTTCTAAGTTTCTATAACTATTGGATTATAAGGATCTGTATACTATTGGATGATATTTTGATTTTCTTTTCTTGCAAGAGTTATTGGACTTTGTCAATTTGATAAACAATGAAAGGATATGGAGTAAATGTACATGAGACAAAGTGACTACAAATAGATGGTAGAACCAAACAAAGGAACAATGCTTTTATTGTTGTTCTTCATCTTCGTGTTGCTCTCTACCTTATTGAGCCCTTAATCAGTTCATTTCAAACTTTACAGAATTATTTATCTAGAGTATACAACCTTAAATTATAAAGTGAGTTTAAAACTTATTTGCAATAGATATTCCCTTGCCTGTTACACACTTTGAAATAGTGAGTATGGGTATATGACTTGGTGCAACTTCACTGAAAAGTTAGTAAAGGAATGCCAAACCACCATACTCTTGATGAAAAGTTGGTAGAAAGCTTTTTAGAAAAGTGTGCTTTAAATTACAAAGAATCTCCTAACAATTCTGTAATCCAAAATCATGGAAGAATTCCTGGAAATTTGTGAAGAATCTTCAATCAGTTTTACAATATTGGAAAAGTTTATGTAGAATAGTTCATTATGAGAAAATAATTTGGTTTATGTTAATTTCAAAGCAATAATTGTCTTTTCGGTTAAAAAAATGCTTTTTATAGCGCAAAGATAGAAAATTAAAATTATTTAACAGGAAAAATATAAACATATTTCTTAACTTTCAACACACAAAATATAATACATCAATCATGCTATGAATATTCTTTTTCTTTGACCTAAAGGATGTAGTAAGGTGAAATTAAATAAATCTATGATTTTTAATTGATGCCATAAATGGAAAGAGCACTGATAAAGGAATAATTACAGCTTAAAATATTGATAGGTTATGGACCTTGTTTTCTAGATATTTCAAATTTAGAAATGGTGGGAGCATGCCCTATTGGACTTTTACCTTAGTATAACATTGAATCATAACCGATTTCTTTCTCTTGGAAAGAAAGTCTACAATCTATGAAATCTTGCTTACAGACCTTAAATCAGCCACTGAAGCCTTTGATGGCTAGAAAAGTAAGTGAGAACCGAACCGTCAATCCAAAAGGGAACAATCCAAGGACAATGACAACACCAGAAACAAAAAAGGGGAAAAAAAAATTTGGTGTAATTGGGCAAAATATATTACAAAGTAATAATGGAAAAAATCTGAGAAATCCGAGAAATCCGAATGGCCTTTGCCAATTTCAAAAACTTCACCTTACTACAGCCTTAATTTCAGTTGCAATAATCAATTAGACACAGGTGCTTAGAATCCTTGAAAGTACTTGAAATTTAGGAGAGGTTGGGTTTAAATTCCTTGAACACCAGGCAGGGAAGTAGTTCACAAAAATTGTCTCCCCTGTAAATTAACAAGATGTGTGATGACACAGCCAAGGTAAAAAAAAATCAAATTTCTAATATTTGCGGTATTTCTTTTACATTTCACATACTATGTATCTTATGCTGCAACAATCGCTGTACGGAACAGATAATATATGAGAAATATATAAATGTCGTTGATTAATTCATAAAACATTGTTTTAAAATCAACTCTGATCTAATGGTCAAAATTATGATAATAAAGAAAAAAATCTAGCCACCCTCAGAGGGCATGGACAGAAACAAAATTTAGGAGTATTATTAAATATATAATTATGCATCGTATAAACCATATGAAATTGCTTTCTGCATATGGCCTTTTTCAGTATCCACCTTTTTCATTGTATTTTTAGCTCGCGAGTTATTTGTACTCACTGTGAAATAAATATATGGGGCAATCAAAGGGGAATGAATTACTTTAAAGTATTTTCACTTCGTTAAATTTCATGATTTTCGGACAGGTGTTAATTAGTATTTGAGGTGTAATATAAGGGTGGTTACTATTTGGTATTCTTTTAGAGAGATTTGTTGACAGTTTCCTATTTATACAAAGTTGATTCCCGAAAGAAACCTCAGAAAGAAAGAAAGGGGATAAAAATTTGATCGTGTCTGGAGAAACGCTACATAGGGCAGATATAAAGATTTGCACATGGATTAACAGGGATATTGGCAATCCGTATACAAATTTTGGTTAAAATCTAAAGATGGCCTTTTTGAAGATCCACTTTGAAAGACAGACGCTAACTTGATCTTTTATGCCGATTTGTGCATTGTATATGCATCTATGTGTTCACCTGCGGCAATCTACGTTGTTTTCATATAAATTCAAAATAAAGGAATGAAAAATATAAGTATGTTTTTAATTGGAAATAACTTTTATAATTATGCATCTATGGTAAACAATCCAAAAAGTAACATTTCTACCTCATTTAAACGAGAGCTCAATTTCTTTTGTTCTATTTCAACCACTTCCCCGCCTGACACTACAAAATTAAATATAAAAGAAATAATTTTTCTTTACTTGAACAGTACTAGCAAAAAAAATCAAACAACTGCAGTAGAATACCGAAGGAACAAGGGAAGTGAAGACCACAAAAATCGAAATCCAAAGACATGGCAAAATCGGCAACAGAGAAAAACAAAGACAAAACAAGGACGTGAGACAGCTACAATGCACAGAAATAAAAAGACGACATTAAAAACTAAGGCACTCATAGTGTGAACTCCCATGAAAACAGGGAGTGACATCAGGTGCTATGGAAGGCTAAGCATGTCCTGCCCCGCTAGCGACACCCGTCACAATATCAGTAAGGTGTTTTGAAAGGTCTGTTTGGTAGGGGATCGGTGAATGTCATTTTCTAACCCTTAGACAAAAACCAATGAAATCCATGATACATGTTACTTCTCTAACCCTCAAATAGTATCATGGTGAAATTTTGAAAAGCATTTTGTAAATCTCTATAGTATGAAAACAATCACAAGGACAAATTGGTAGCACAAACATCACTCAAGAAGACAAAACTAAAATGTTACAGTATGATATACAAGACAACACGAAAAACTAAAGCAAATTTATGAAATAAATTAAAATGAGTCCAGCTAATGCAAACTTATGATAGCCCACTCTAAAAATTCTGATCCTAATCATCTGGAGAGGTTGGGAAGGTTTAATTATAAATATGGCATGATAATAAAGCTTCTATGCCGTTATCAGGGATCTGTTGGGATACTACTCCCTTTTACTGACTTCCTCAATTTTTGTACTCTTATCTTTCTTAGAAAAAAAAACAATGAAGAAACATAATGAAAAACAGTCATTGATACATATCTAAAATTTTGTGGAAAGCTTTGTATTATCATGCCATATTAAAATATGGTGTGTTCCAATGTGTATTGGAATTTACAGTACTATCAAGATAAACTTTCCTGCTGGATTTCATTATTAATTACTGACAGTAGCTGAGAAATTGACAGAACTGCATGTACAGATGTAAGGTAAGTGATGTGTAATTTCGATGAACAAATTCAAATGTATAGATCAGTAGGTCCATTATCAGATAACAGATTCCTATTGTTTTTACTTTGTCTGCCTGTCTATCAATTTTTAACTGACCTAGCTAACCAAGGTTAGCTGTTGGCATCACTTGGCATGCATCATTCGTTGTGGAGTTTTCATCCAAAGATCTTTATAATCACTAGACAAATAAGTGATGTACTTGGTTAAAATACCCATGGGTGTTCCCCTTTGAAAGTTGTATCTGGCAGGTTCCCAGCCCATCCAATTTGACTACCAGTGTATAGCATATTTTAACAATGGAAAAATCATAAAATGTTCATTCCTCTAAAACTTTTGAACCAATCTACACATACTTAGACATAATAGTGTTTTGATGGTCCCCTTCAAAAAGTTGTCTTGCAGGTTTATATCTCGTCCAAGATGACCTCCAGCAGGGAGCATAATTGTCTTATATAAAATGAAAGGCAATGAACACAAGATATATTGGTACAAGGTTAGGCACTGACGGCATTGATGGCAGCATAAGCAATTTTCATCTTAAGTTTTTTGTGATTTGGTCAGTTTCATGAGGGTAAACGTACTGGGGCACAACATTGTGGGGTGTTCCACATTAAAATTGTGTTGTGAAGATCTACAGCTTATCCATGTTGGCCACCACGGCTGAATTGAGTTTAAAAATGGATGCTATGGGAAGATGTATTAAAAATTTATACTCCTCTGAAAATAATTGTCCAGACAGGAACACAAACTTGGATACAAATGTTCGCCTTGAAAAATGTGCCCTGGAAATCCACATCTTATCCTAGATGGCTGGAAGCAGGGAACTTGTAATTAAACATAGGACTCTAGGGGAAAGGATTTAAAGATCTCTACTGAAGCCATAAACAAGATTGGAACCAAACTTGGTCATAGTAGTCCTAGTGTGACCCTTAAAAATGTGTCAAACAAATCCACATCTCATCAAAGATGACCTCCAGTGTGGAACTAATTTTAACATTGGACTTTATGGGAAAACACATTTAAAGATCTTCTGTTCTAAAAATAAAAATATATGTTGCGAGACAGCTTAATGTCATATAAATTAGACAGAATAAAAAGGTTTGTATAGCTGTTGTGCATGGAGAACAACAAAATAAAAATACGAAATAAAACTTAAATCTAAAGTACAAGAAAGAAAAGGCCCAATTTTTCGGAACCGCTAAAATCTACGGTAACGGATGTTAAACAGACTCCAAATAATACAATGAAGTGAATTTTAACATCGAAACCCTGAAATATCATTAGAAAATTTGATGCTATTTTTGAATACAAGCATATATAGCAAACAAAAAATCTATTTACATTGTCTAACGATTTTTTTGTGTGCAAAAGTTCTATACAAAATCATAATAAAAAATGTCCAAAAATACATCAATATTTTATGATCTTCAATTTAATTATTTTAACAATAATTCGACACGTTCGCCCTGTGTCCTGACTGTTTCAATCGTTAAATGACTTCAAATCTCGAAAATTTTGAAAACTTTCAACCTCAGCATGTTTATATTTATAATGGCAATTTGAAATAAGACTGAAATCTCAATGTAACAGATGTTAATCATTGCAATTGGAAAACCGAGGGCATTGGTTGCAGTCAGTACAAAAATTAACACAGCATTATTGAAAAAAAAATAGTATTATTAAAAGCAAAGAAAAGGGGTCAAACTCGGCTTATAATTTGATGAATGGTGTCTGGGTGTCCGGGCATCCGGGCGTCAACTTTTGGTTTCCGCACGATATCTTGAGAACCACATGTCATATCTAAATGAAACTTTGCACAGACATGAGTTATGATTAGAGGAAGATCCCTATTGATTTTGAGGTTTGTGCGACAAAGGTCAAGGTCACAAATTCTAAAAATAGAACAAAAATTTGACTTATTCGTTTCCACACAATATTTCCAGAACCACATTACACATCCAAATGAAACTTGGCATAGACATGAGTTATGATTAGAGGAGGAACCCTATCGATTTTGAGGTCTGTGCAACAAAGGTCAAGGTCACAACTTCTAAAAATGTAACAAAAATTAAACATTTCAATAAAGCCTAAAATCACATGTTCGGTATTATTTGATAACAAAAATAGCTTTAAAAAAATTTTATTGTTCATACAAAAGTAGTTTTCATACTGCTAGAACATGTAAATTCATTTTATAGTTCTAATTATGTTCACCAACACATTTTTTTGTGTCAATAACTTAAAAATTAGATAGAATGAAAAGTCAGAATTAAAAAAAAGGGAGGTAATAAAACTAAGGGAGGTAATTAATTCAATATATATAACTAAAAGTTTTTTGCAATGTCCAGTAAAAATAAAATCTTAGATGAAAAAAAAATACATTTGTGTATTCTGATTTTTTTGTAAATTATTGATTTCAGCAATACATATTACCTGAAGTATAAGGGGAACCCCTGCTCAATTTTTTTTTGAATGATGGTCTGAAATGGGTTGTAATGGATAGTGGAGCTTTCAGTTGCAATGGAAACCAAACCAGAACACTGAATCTTTGGAAAAAAAAGTGTTCTGCTACATTTTTTCCGTCACAATATAATTAGATTATAAGGGGAAGCCCTGCCAAATTTTTTTTATGAAAGGGGGGACTCGGAATGTTTTGATTTCAGCAATACATATTACCTGGATTATAAGAGGAACCCCTGCCCAAATTTTTATACGACCGCAAAAATTTTGCGGTCGTATTATGGTATGGCGCTGGCGTCGGCGTCTGTGGACAGCATAACTTTAGTTCTAGTGAACGGATTGTTATCAAATTTTAGTATGATGTTTGTTGGCACAAGCTTAAGCCCGGATTTTAATTTCGCGTTCCCTGCCCAACCCGTTTTTGAAAAAGAGGCAAAAAAGGGGCCAAAAAGGGGTAAAATTAGGTATTTTCGTGTCTGTGGACAGCATAACTTTGGTTCTAGTGGATGGATTGTTTTCAAATCTTAGTATGATGTTTCTTGGAACATTCTAGAGAAACGTTTTTTTCCTTTAGGTTTTTGCCCCACCCATTTTAGAATTAGGGGCCAAAAAAGGGTTAAATGAGGTNTAATGGATAGTGGAGCTTTCAGTTGCAATGGAAACCAAACCAGAACACTGAATCTTTGGAAAAAAAGTGTTCTGCTACATATTTTCCGTCACAATATAAATTAGATTATAAGGGGAACCCCTGCCAAATTTTTTTTATGAAAGGGGGACTCTGAATGTTTTGATTTCAGCAATACATATTACCTGCATTGTAAGAGGCACCCCTGCCCAATTTTTTTTTTGAATTGTGGTCTGAAATGTGTTTTAATGGATAGTGGAGCTTTCAGTTGCCATGGAAACTGAACCAGAAGATTGAATATTAGAAAAACAATATTCTGCTACATATTTTTCTTTGCAATTTTAGATATTTGTATAAACTAGATTATAAGGGGAACCCCTGCCAAATCTTTATTTTGAAAGGGGGACTTAGAATGTTTTAAAACTGATTTCAGCAATATGTATAACCTGGATTATAAGGGGAACCCCTGCCCAAATTTTTTTTTGGATGGTGGTCTGAAATGGATGGGTTGTAATGGATAGTGGAGCTTTTATTTGCCATGGAAACCAAACCGGAACACTGAATCTTTCAAAAAAAAATTCTGCTTCACAATTTCAGAAATATGTAAAAAAAAAAAAGGTATTCTGATACACACTTTCAATTTCAGCAATAATAAAATAAAAAACTAGATTTTAAGGGAGAACCCCTGCCCAAAGTTTTTGGTTTTTTTTTTTGGAAAGGAACTTGGAATGTTTTGACTTTTAGTCAAGTTAGGGCAAAGTCAAACTTCCTCAAAAGTTCAATTATAAATCTCTGATTGCAATAAAAGAATTTACTGGTATATGTTGATATGCAACTATTTGCCTATCCGATGATGTACTTATGAAAATAACAAATGTTCGCAACTCTACTTTCGCACCTTTGGTGCGTTTTCTGATTTTTGTGTTTGAAATATGAACGATTGAAAAATAAATCAGTTATGTTGTTTTCATATAGAATCCATGTAAAACGTACAGAAAAATCATATATTGATCGTCTTTAAATTGCATGTTTATGAAAACGTGTCCTACAATTTTTCTACAAAAAGGATATGTTTTAAACAATGAAATTCCCTTTTAAATGGTGTAAAATTTATATTGGGTCACCCGATTGATTTCGCCGGTATAAATAGTTGAAAATAGGATAAGCACGCCAAAAATTGATTTTTTCGATAAAACCCGCCATCAAAGTAGCGACGTCGTCGATAAAAGTTATGATTTTAGGCGTGATTTGAAAGATGAACATCTATTCAGCGATCTATACCACAAAAACGAACTCGGTGACCCTATAAAAAATTATATCAATAAAACAGAAATTTCTTTGGTAACATGATACAGTGGATTCCTGTTAATTGCATACCTTATTTGTCAGGAAAAAATATGCAATTAACAGGAATATTCTATTAAGAGGAGTTTTCAATCTTGCTGTAAAAACATGTCAATTAACTTGAAAAGTGTCAAATAATGAGTTAATCATTAAACAAACACATAGATTACAGTCTGTTTTTACAAAATTATTAGTTTATTTGACATTTCATAATTAGATATCTCATTTTAATTAGTTTTTCAGAATAATTTGCTCAAAAAAATTCACAATACATGTCTTGATTTGAAAATGAAACTATTCAATTAACAGGAATTTCTTAACTATTTAATATGCAATTAAAAGGAATGAATAATATAGAAGCATATAGTAAAAGGTTTTGTGCAGCAGAATTGTATGCAATTAAGAGAAATATTCTATTAAAAGGTATGCAATTAAATGGAGTTGACTGTATCTATTTTTCAGAAAAATTGTAGGATATAATTTGTAACGATAATAATTTAAAGTGAAAATTAAAATCATTTTGCGTTCATTCTAAAGCAAATTTATAACGTTTACCGGTAGAGGCGCTTATTTACGTACCTCTCACCTTAATTAACCTGACTGGTCACGGGTCAATTATATAGGGATTATTCGTTTTAAACCTACCTACAAGATAGAGAAAATTAAGCCACGCCCAACCCGTTTAATAGTAATATGTTCATTGAAGAATTACAAATAAAATATGTTAATGATCCGGGAAATCCGCCATAAAAAGCTAAACAGAAGGCCTGAATCTCATCCAAAGTTGCTGCCAGCAAAGAACATATCGACCAAATAACGTCAAGGTGTGTTAATATACTAGGAAATGAGATTCTTGACTGACATTGAGATTATTTGGACTGTCTGTGTAACCTGTGGTCCACGCTTTTGAGAACCTTTTTAGTTCGTCTCAACGAAGTTGAGGGGGACTATTGGAGTACTCGTTCGTGTCCGCATTTGGGTGTATATAGAAGTAAGTATGCAGGGTAGGACCATCTAACTTTGCACGCAGGTGCATCGTGGGTTGACTCACAGCCTCCAAGAAAATTAGGTCTGACCTATATTTTCCGCTTGAGTGGCTTGCATTCAAATTTACATCCGAGTTCATATCTCAGTAACTATACATAGTACAATCATCTATCTATGCATATTCATGTATCTCTGTTGGTAAGTCAGCATCCATGCAAAATTAGGTCACTTTGACCTAAATTTCCCGCTTGAGTGATTCACATTCAAGTTTACGTCCGAGTTCAGATCTCAGTCACTCTACATGGTAGAAATCATCTAACCTTGCACATGCATGCATCTCCGACGGTAGGTCAGCATCCAGGCAAAATTGGGTCACTTTGACCTAGATTTTGAGCTTGAGTTGACTTGCATTCAAGTTTACGTCCGAGTTCAGATCCCAGTCAATGTAAATGGAAGGATCATCTTACCTTGCCCATGCATGCATCTCTGATGGTAGGTCAGCATCCAGGTAAAATTATGTCACTCTGACCTATATTTTCCGCTTGAGTGACTTACATTCAAGTTTATGTCCGAGTTCAGATCTCGTTCACTGTACATGGTAGGATCATCTAACCTTGCACATGCATGCATCTCTGATGGAAGCTCAGCTTCCAGGCAAAATTTGGTCACTTTGACCTATATTTTCCGTTTGAGTGACTTACATTCTAATTTATGTCAGTTCACATCTCAGTAATTGTAATTGGTAGGATCATCCGAACTTAAACATAAATACATCTCTGATGGTTGGTCAGCATCAAGGCCAAATAAGTTAACTTTGACCTATATTTTCC
>MJUU01004166.1:5402-25545 GCA_002080025.1 Modiolus philippinarum
TTTTTGAATTGTGTGTCATAGTTGGTTTTAAGTTTGTTTGCTTCTATAAAATGATTCCACAGTCATATTTTAATTTTTGTCTTATCTGTATAAGTTATGTTGACAAAGACAATCGGTTTCTCTTGGTTTTTTTCTAAAGATTTTTATAACTTAATGTGTGATTTTATTTGTCAAATAAACTAGAGGCTCAGAGACTGAGCCTGTATCGCTCACCTGACAAAATGCTTCTATGCCATACATGACCAAATTTATTTTTTTTTACCAATGGAGTCTTATATTTAGCTATGTTCTCCATTAGCACCCATTTTTTGTCTGATCCTTTTGAAATGAGTAATCTTCGCAAAGGACCTTCTATACATCATTCCAATATAGTTTAGTTAAATTTGCTTGAATAGTTTCAGAAAAGATGATGAAAAGGACGATTTTCTAATAGGCTCCAATGATAAACTATGTTCCACGCTGGCAGCCATGCTTTTTATTGGATCAAAAAAAAAATGAGCAATAGTTGTTATAGACCTTTAGTACATCATTCCTGTAAGGTTTGATTGAATTTGCTTCAGCGGTTTCAGAGGAAAAGATGAAAATATGATTTTCCCATAGGTTCAATGTTAAACTACGTTCTGTGCTGGCGGCCATGTTTTTTATCGGATCGAAACAATATGGGCAATCTTTGTTAAGGACCTTTAGTACATCATTCCTGTCAAGTGTCGTTGAATTTGCTTCATCGGTTTCAGAGGAGAAGATGAAAATGTGATTTTTCCCATAGGGTCCAATGTTAAAACTAAGTTCCACGCTTATTGCCATGTTTTTTTTTTTGGTCGAATTGAAATAAAATGAGCAATATTTGTTACGGACCAAGTACCACATTCCTGTAAAGTTTGGTTGAATTTGATTCAGTGATTCCAGCGGAGAAGATGAAGATGTGATTTTTCCCATAGAGTCCGATGTTTAACCTAAGTTCCGCGCTAGAGGCCATGTTTTTTATCGGATCGGAACGGATTGAGCAATCATGTTAAGGACCTATAGTACATTATTCCTGTAAAGTTTTGTTGAATTTGCTTCAGCGGTTACAGAGGAGAAGATGAAAATGTGATTTTCCCATAAGGTTCAATGGTAAAACTAAGTTCCGCAGTGATGGCTATGTTTTTTGTTGGATCAAAACAAAATGAGCAATCTTTGTTAAGGACCTTTTAGTACATCATTCCTGTAAAGTCTCGTTGATTTTGCTTCATCTGTTTCAGAGGGGAAGATGAAAATGTGATTTTTGCCATAGGGCCCAATGTTAAAACTAAGTTCCGTGCTGGCGGCCATGTTTTTGTCGGATCGGAACAAAATGAGCAATCTTTGTTAAGGACCTTTAGAGGAGAAGATGAAAATGCGATTTTTCTCATAGGGTCCAATGTTAAAACTAAGTTCCGTGCTGGTGGCCATGTTTTTTTGTCGGATCGGAACAAAATGAGCAATCTTTGTTGAGGACCTTTAGTACATCATTCCTGTAAAGTTTGGTTGAATTTGCTTCAGTGGGTTCACAGGAGAAGCTGAAAATGTGAAATGTTAAGGGACGAACTTCGGACGACGGACGACGGGCGCCAAGCCATGGCAATACCTCACACTGACCCTTTGAGTCAGGTGAGCTAAAAAGGGTGTTTTTATATTTATTTTTCTACATATGAAATCATAACAGTTAACGTCCAAATTCATTATATATACAATTGAAAAATTAATTTTAGTGATTCTCAATTAGGGTATATTTTAATACAATTAGGGTATAATCCAATATTACAATAAAAACAAACCTCTTGGCCGTCCTCACATTCTGCTTCAGTCCGGAAACAATCCTCTATGTGCCTCTGCATTTTACATGACAAGCATTTCATACCTGTACATAAAATTAAAATGAGACTTATTTCTCTCTGAGCAATTTGAGTTAAGCCTAAACTGTGTTCTATAGAAAATTGCTACTGGGTTAATTAGTTGGTATAAATTTTCGAGCCCAAAGTAAACGATGGCATGAAATTAGAAAGATATATGTAACTACAGATCATCAAAAATGTTGTAGAGCTGATATAATTGTCAACAAAATAGCCGCAATATTATATCTATTGAAAGGAGGTTTCGGATTTAAGGGAGGCATTGCAGATGACTTTGGTCTATATCTTGCTTATATCTAAATCGATTTTATATAACTGTGTTACTGCAAGCCGATCATTTCAAAACTAATATCTGAACTTACTGTAAATTTAATTTCTGCAAATGGTCATTTCGGCACATAGCAACTTATTTCAAATCAGTGCAGATAAAATGTACACATTTGGAAAACCATTCACTCAGCTGTTCATAATTGATACAGAGTAAATAACTAAACGAAACCAATATGATCTAAATGGAAACCCAAAATCAGCTAAGGACTGAGCTTTGCATCGGGGAGATACTCCTCAGTTTTCAACAAAATATACAAAATTTTAGATCTTGCAAGTTTCCAACTAAAATCGATCCTGTAAATTTAATTTTTGCATATGGCCATTTCGACAACTTATGTCTCGTCAGTGGAGATAAAATGTAAACATTTAGAAGCCATTAACTCAAATACGTTTAAGACTGATAGAGAGGAAGTAACATGATCTAAAATGAAAGCCAAGATCACCTAAGGACAGAGCTTTGCATCAGGGGATACACCTCAGTTTTCCACAAACTTTACAAAAATTTAGATCTTGCAAGTTTCCAAATAAAATCAGCTTTCGAATCACCCCGAAGTACTGACTACTGGGTTGATGAATACCCTCCGGGACCAACAGACCACCAGCAGTGGCATCGACCCAGTGGTAAAAAATAACTTAATACCAAACTTACTGTAAATTTTATTTCTGCATATGCCCATTTCGACTACTTATGTCTCATCAGTGCAGATAACATGTAATCATTTAGAAAACCATGAACTCAAAGATATTTGAAAACTGATAGAGCGCAAGTAACCAATATAATCAAATGGAAGGCCAAAATCAGAATGGAATAGAAATAAATATAAAATTAAATATAAAAATAAAAATAAAATGGAATACCAATACATACCGTAATTTTTACCGAGAACCGCCAATAAAACAACCACCATAAGACCTTAAACGATAAGAGTAATAAAATTCACTTAATTTTTAGCAAAAAAAAAACTTAAATAATAATTTATATTTTGTGATAATGTATGAATTATATATCATCCCATGACGAAACAATAATCATCAAGGTATTAATGCAAATGCATTATATTTTGTTTCAAACAGCGTTGAAACAAATTGAAATTCTTGTCGAACTGCGTTTTAAGGCAAACATAAGTACACATATTGTATAAAACATTAAAATATTTTAAAAAAATAAAAGAACGAGGTTGGATTATTATATTAAAAAAAAATGATTATTGCCAAATTATTTAGATAGGCGAATTCATTTTTGCATCATAAGTTTAAATGTATAACTACTGCTTAAAACTTATTTCATGGGAACTGTGTCTATATTATTTTGCATTATGTACAAAACAACGGCAGTAGAACAAATGATTGGTTTTACAAGATTGCAGGCCACAGACATGGCCAAAACGATAACACAGCAAAACACTGACACAGGACAGCCACCAAACACGGAAATTAAAACACAAAAAATATATAAAAACAAACTTACCTATGTGATTGATATTACAGTTAGACAGTTTCATCATCTTTTTTACTAAGACATGGAAAACTTAAAATTTTACTGAAAGAAGACCAAAATAGAATTACGTCAATATCTACGTATATCATAGATCATTTTTAAGTAGTGATGTATTTATGTGTTTTCATTCATATAATATTATTTCGTGCGTATCTATATCCGCAGGAAATTTCAGTCACTTTAGGCGATTTTTTCCTGTATCCCTCAACTGACGTTGTTTTCTGCTCTATTCTAAAGAAGCATAACTCGATTGCGCCGAGAGTACCCATTTAAAGAACTTAAAGTTTGTTACTATATATCTTGTGGTAATTGTCTTAATCGTTGATGGAGTCTATTCTACTCTTGAAGACTTTAATAAACGTTTCCTTATTATCACATCCAAACTTTTACAACAAGGTTATAGTTTGAATAAATTTTTAAACATATTTAAGAATTTTCATACAAGATATGAACATTTGGTATCTAAATATGGTGTGACTCGCAAACAGCTTATTACTAAGGCATTTCTCATCCTCGTTTTTACGATAATGTTGTTAAAAATGTGAAAAAAAACTGATGAAAATTAAGAAAAACTTGGTCGTAACTTACATTTTTTACGTAATTGACAGGATATTTTGCATGATTACGTTTAAGGTAAATAAGCGCCGCTATCGGTAAACTTTATAAATTTGCTTTAGTATGAACGTAAAATAATTTGAATTTTCACTTTAAATTATCGTCGTTTCAAACTGTTTCCTACAATTTTTCCGAAAAACTGATATTATGTTGCTAAAGAAATTTCTGTTTAATTGATATAATTTTTTCATATGGTCACCGAGTTCGTTTTCGTGGTATAGATCGCTGAATAGCGGTTCATCTTTCAAATCACGCATAAAATCAGAACTTTTATCGAAGACGTCGCTATTTTGACAGCGGGTTTAATCGCAAAAATCCATTTTTGGTGTGCCTATTCTATGTTCAGCTATTAATACCGGCGAAATGAATTCGGTGACCCTATATAAAATTTACACCATTAAAACGGGAATTTCATTGTTAAAAACATTTCATTTTTGCAGAAAAATTGTAGGATATGTTTTCATAAACGCGCAATTTAAAGAAGATCATTATAATATTTTTCTGTACATTTTACATAGATTCTATATGAGCACAACATAACTGGTTTATTTTTCAAACGGTCTTATTTCAAACATTAAAATGGCTAAACCGATTTTATATCACTTTGAAATTCAGCTTCATTTGATGCACTTGCATGTAAAGTTTCATCGAAATTCGGAAACTTTGCTATTTACGTACCTATTACTTTAACTAACTTCGGTTAGGATCCAACGTCCTGAAAAAATTACTGGTATACCGGCCTCTCAATGAAACTGCCGACGTCTACTGAAATCCATGATGATTCTTTACCAAATCATTTGGTTAGTTTTGAATTTGATTTTTCTCCCATAGTGCAACACTGTTTTACCAGCAGACTATAGGCTCCTTTATCTACGCAGCAGTTTAGCGGGAAGTACTCTTTGACCCATCTTTATAAATTTCGCGCGATATTCTTTCATTTTCAAGATTACAGTCATATTATACTCTGGGGAAACTGGAACGAGATAGGAGAGGTTTGGCTACCAATAAACCGGTTTGACCCTACCGCTATGTCTTGCTAGTTTCGGTACTAAGTCCGGCTATCCTGAGCTTCTATCATTGTCTGTGATTGTCTTTTGTCTTTTTATTGTTTTTCTTATGCAGTTCCCTGGTAGATTATGGCATGGGATTGTAATTTTGCAAATGTTGATGTTTCCTGTTATCTTATGTTTATTAATACACAATTTCATTATTGACAGTTACAGCAGTAATTAAACAATAGAATTTAATCCAACAGTGAAATTAACCATTATTCTATCAACTAACATTTGTCGACATCAACATTCTGTATGATTAATTACTATACGACTATGTTTAGATATCTTCCATATTTTGATTCCAATTGCGCTCTGTTATTAGATTTTCCTGTGACTAAAGAAGCACAGAGTACTATAGAGAGGGTGCGAGAAAACTTACTATATTACACACAAAGTTACGGCATCAATGTAGCAACTTAAAAGCTGATTTATATAGAGTAAATTTAGTATATGACCCTTCATGCCATTGCGGAGCACCATATGAAGATGCGATTCACTTTTTTCTTGAATGTCCAAATTATCAAATTCAAAGAGATGTTATGTTCTCAGACTTAAGAAATATTGATCTAAATATCGAAACCATATTATTTGGTAATGACAACTTGAATTTTCGCATAAATTCAAAAATTTTTGAAAAAGTCAGAAATTTCATCAACCAAACAAAACGATTTCAGACTGGTCAATAGAATCTACATTCTTTTCCTCTTTTCTTTCCTTTTTTCATTTTTTTTCATATCTCTCCTTTTGTTTTTTTTTATTTCTATTTTCATTTACATTTCCGTCTATATTTCATTAAATTGATATCTTTACATTATTGTATTGCCTGTTGCTATGTATGTATATGTATATTGTATCTGTAAGGAGAGGACAGTTGCTAATTTGGTACAACTTGTTGTCCAATCCATTTGCTATTTTTTGCAATAAAATAGTATTAAAGTTAAAAAAAACTGCAATCACATGCCACAATTCACAAGGGAACTCCACCAGAAATACAATAATGAAGACAAGAGACATCCATTAAACAACGATAGCAACTCGGGATAGCCGGACTTGGTACCGGAACTAGCAAAAGCCAGTAGTAGGGTTAAATACGTTTTCCCCTTTCTCTATCCCGTTTCCCTATAGTATAATAAACAAATACAGGAAAAGAACACACCTTTTTACATCTGCATTTGTCGGCTACAAATTATAAACATCTAGCAGTTCTGCAAATCGATGAAATTCGTCAATAAAACACTATTTATACTAGCTATTCTACTTCATAGTTATATTTTAATCTTGAAACCAACAAGAAATTTCGTAACAAGGTGCATGATACACGTGTATGACATTGCATGACAACCAACGTTCATTCCCCTCTCCTCCCCCTCCAAACATTGTTCATGGATAACAATCCAATCCAATCTCAATCTCGAAATCAAATATATTTGAATTCATGTAGAAGAGATAACAGGGAACACTTACAATGGCCGAAAACCATAACCACATGCCACAATCCACTGGGGAACCACACAAGAAAAACACACACAACAAAATGACAAAATACAAACATAGACAGCGAAAGGAACTCCAGATAGCCGGACTTGGTAATCTGTTTCCCAGATGACAACATATCTTTCCCTTTAAAGCTTAATTGTTGTATCCTCTACCGGATTTGACTGTACTATCGGATTTGACATGTTCAAAATGTCGGGTATCTTATAAGGAGCAGTAAATGCTTACTCTACCGATGCATCTGATTTCGCCCCATGCTTTTTTATTGGGTCTGTGTTGTTCATCTTTGTGTGTTTGTGTCTGCATTTTTCTTTTCTGTGCCGTGCTCTTGTAGTGTCTCTGTTTCTTTGTTGTTTCCGATGTTGCCATTGTCCTTAGATTGTTCGTTTTAGATTGACGGTTCGGTTCCCACTTACTTGGTACCGGCGCTGGCAAGAGCTAGCGGTAGGGTTAAACCGGTTTATGGATCCCGAACCATCACTTTCTCTATCCCGTTTCCTTATAGTATAATAAACATACAAATAAAACCTAATACAGGTAGACCTCTAACTCCAAGACCTCATTTGGCTCAATCTTGAGAAGGAAAGAATAACAAAAAATGTAATTTAGAGAGTTGGGTCGAGGAGTGCTCGCCACTAAACTGCCGGCTAGCTCAAGGAGCCTAGTCTGCTTGTAAAACACTTTCGCACTACGGAATAAAAATCAAATTCAACCCGAAGGGTTTAGTAAATAAATATCATAGATTTCAGTAGACATCAGCAGTATCAGTGAGAAACCAGTATACTTGTAATATCTTCAGGTCATTGGATCCCAAAGCCAATTTAACGGAATCACGAAGAATATCCTTTCAATATCCTCTATTACGTTAAGAATGTAAATTACGTCCCAGTTTTTCTGGATTTTTTAATCATTTTTTGACATTTTTTAAACAACATTTCCATAAAAACGAGGGTGAGAAATGCCTTTAGTAATAAGCTGTTTGAGAGTCGCATCATATTCAGAAATCAAATGTTCATATCTTCTATAAAACTTCTTAAATGTGTTTATCAATTTATGAAATCTGTAACCTTGTTGTAGAAGTTCGGATGTGACAGTAAGGTTACGTTAACTTTATTAAAGTCGTCAAGAAGAGAACAGATGCGAATCGTACTAGTTGAGATATATACACCCCGTATGATGGAGCTTCAGAAAAGAGAATCTAGTAATAGTGAAATCAAAATCATCTCTTTTATCATAAATTTTGGTTTTAATTTTACCGGAGTCAACGATGATAGTAGGACCAAGAAAAGGGCAGTATTTAGAATCATTGTTTGCTTTATTAAGTTTCAGTTCTTGTGGGTATGAGAGGTCGACATAGTCTAAAAACTGGGGGTTTGTCAATAGTAAGGATATCGTCGATGTACCTGCTGTTATCATTGAAAATTGAAATAAGTTTATCACTGTTTTATACAATTCCATTTTGTGTTGTTTTTTTTTTCATAAAGTCCCGTTCGTAACAGAACAGAAATAGATATTCAATGAGAGATCACAGTTTGTATCCATGGGAATTCCAATGACCTGTCGATAAACGATTTTGCCAAAACGAACAAAAATATTGTCCAGCAAAAAATTCAGTGCCTTAATCATGTCATCGCAAGTCCAGGAACTATGATTTTTGTAAGTGATATTAGAGAAGAATCCTTGCTTTTTATTTCAACAAATGAAATGTAGACGAGAAAATTTGAAAGACCATTTAATAAGTTGTCACAATTTTGATTTAATCAATTTATGTGGAAGGGTTGTATAAAGTGTAGAAAAATCATAACTGTGAATAGACGAAACTGGTCTTTTTATTGATTTTGATTTATCTAAAACTTAAATGATTTTTTTTACATTCCAAAAGTAATTTACATCAGAGTTTTGATAAGTTTTTTCATAGTATTTGATGACTAGCTCTTTTATACAGGTGAATGCACTGCTTAAATGGATGGATAAATTAGTGGTAGAACAGTTACTCGATGCCGAAATGAAACGATGTTTGTAGGGATATGTGAATGTTAGGAACCTAGTACATAGTAGGCAAGGTGATATCTTTAGGTAGAATTTGAATCATTTCGTGCTGTTTGGTTAATGATTTTTCGTCAAAATTATTACGTTTAAAAGTGTTAGACTTTGCGGATTGATTTTGTTGGACATCGATATTGTATTTCTTTCAAATAATAGAAACGTTGTTAGAGTCTTTGTCCACTGGTACAAACACATTTACATTTGTATTACTAAGATCTCTTAATTTTAACTTAATTCTGTTTACAGACAGCTTAGGGGCGACTCTTTATAATTTCCTTTATAAATAATATTTGTTGGCTTTCGTAATAATTTTACCTTTGAACATATCGAGTGCGTGTTTGTCTGCACTTTCTCGTTTGCACCATTTTATACAGTAGTTGGTAACTGCGTCTTTAATAATATCAAAACATAATTGCCTTTTATTTTCGAAGATGGGCGATATTTAGGCCCATTTCTAAAGAATTTTCTAACTTCTTTATCATAGACGATGTTCAAGTTCCGCACGGGTCATAGCGATGTGGAACAGTCTCAGCTGCAGGAGTAGTTCTCCTCGAAATTAGCATCACAGGTTATAGAAGAGTAATTGAAATCTTATTAGTAAAAATTTCTGTTCTTACTAATTAAAACAAATTTACAGAGTATGATGGCTTAGTAGAATTTCACAAAATAAGTGGTCTTTGATGTTTTCAGGAATTTTACCAAAATTGGAAGCAAATACTTATAAGATCTAATTGATGAAAATGTTTGTCCTTGGCGAAACAAACTTTTCAGGTATTGTTAGGTTAGAATTCCAAAAAAGTGTTCTTTGAGACACCCTGAAAATTTACCATTTTGGAATCAAAGATTTTTTTTTCAAATCTTATAAGTGAACATATCTGCTCTAATCAGAACGAATTATTAAAGTATGGTTGCTAGGTAGAATTCCAAATAATAAGTGGTCATTTAGGCTTTCAGGATATTTACCAAAATTTGAATCAAATATTTTTGAAATTTATATATCTGAAATGTTTGTTCTAATTAAAAAATGTGAAGTATTGTTGCTAGGTAGAGTTCTAAAAAATAAGTGATTTTTAAACTTTCAGGGAATTTACCAAAATTAAAATCAAATATTTTTGAAATTCAATAGGTGAAAATTGTTGTTCTTATTTAAACAAATTCTTAAACTATGGTTTAAATGTAGAATTCCAAAAATATGTTGTCTTTGGGACTTCATGAAATTTATTAAAACAGGGATCAAATATTTTGAAATCCATTTGTTTAAAATATTTGTTCTCATAAAAAGAACCATAAAAGAATTGTTTCTAGGTAGAGTTTTGAAAAAAAGTTGTCTTTGAGAGATCAGGAAATGGGGGTAATAACAAAATTGCCGAACAGAGTTGTCAAGAGCAGAAGTACATGAAACAAAAATCAGGTGGAAACAATCGGAAAATAGTCGGTCGCTATGGTCCTCACTTGGTACAGTAATTTCAAAAGAAGTGGTGGGTTAAACCGGTTTTATTGCGCGCCATCCGGTAGCAACTCAACAGCAATTGCTAATGAAAGGTCGTCGACAGTTTAAAAAAGAAATGTTCATCCCAGTACTAAGTAGAACAAGAATCTTGAATAAGAGTTCGGACCGAAACTTAAACTTTTTTTTTAGATTGAAATCAATTAGTTTTTGAAATTCAATTGTTGAACATATTTGTCCTTATCGAAACATTCGTAGAATTCCAAAAGTACTTTCAGGAAACTTGTTTTTCGGATTCGCAATGAAATATATTTGAAATCCATATTAGTAAACATGTTTGTCCTAATCTAAACAAAATTCTGAAGGTATGGTTGCTAGGTAGAATTCCAAAAGTGGTCTATGAAGTTTGAAATATATTTAGGAAAATTGGAATAACACTTTAAAACTCTAAGTACTAGTATTCAAATTTTATTTCCCCCAAAATATTCATATACTTTCTGATGTACAAAGATACAAAATATCAAATTTATATTAGCGTGAAATTGTTGCATTTGTTTACCCAAATTGTTTGTTATATATGGATTATTATTTGGCAGAAGCTGCAGAAGTTGCGCAGTCTTAATACTTCTGTTTTAACCGAAATCATGTCAATCTATTTCTAAGTTGCACCAGCTTTCCGATATAAAATTAGAGGATATGAAGAAAATGCACAAGAGACAAAGTCTCTACAAAACATGGTACAACCAAGCAAAGCAATTAGCAGCATTAGAATCAAATAATATGGAAAGCCATAATCAAAAAGTAGTCCAAAAAGAAGTACCCATTACCAAACAACGACAGTGAAATACCGAAGGAACAAGGGAAGCGATGACCACAAAAATCGAAGTCGAAAGGCATGGCAAAAAACGCAACAGAGAAAATATCAAAATTATAGAAAAGTGAAGCTAAATACAGTACCAAGGGCATCCATCCAGTGCCATACACGGAAGAAACCTCAGTATTTTTAAGGGGTTAGAATTTTGATATAAACAGTAAATTTCTGTAAAACACGAGGTAAATTTTCAATATCACACTAGTCTGACTAATGGGATGGTGAATTTCCGTCAAAATCACTGCCATCCGTTGCCCGACAAAAGCACTAATGTTTCAAGCTAGTGGACGATATTAACATACAGACAAAGACAGGGCACTCATCAAGCCGATTTTAGGTAAAATTTGGGTGCATTGGTTATATCCCCTCTGCTGGTATGTTTTGAAGTCATTTGAATCAAGTCAAGATATATAGAGGTAAGTCAGTTATCATATAAACATTATTTTCTAAAAGTTGTCTGAAAAAAAAGCGCTAAAAATGTTCTTTTCTTAACTTATTCAAACCTTTAGTTTACAAGTTGCAATTGTAATTCACTGTATATTTGAGTTTAATTTAGCCTTTTGTTTGAAAATGAAAGAAACATAAGACTTCGTTAGTATGTTTACCATCGTCTCATAATGGTTTAAACATATAACTGATTTCTATAACCTCTTTCGGGGAGAAATCGGCTTCAAGAGCTGTTTAATTTCAAATTTCAAAGTTAGCGTCTGACTTTTTTGTATTTGTTTAAATTTTGGTTAATTCTCATTGCAAAGATATATCATTCTTCTTAGTACCTCCGTCCTTGTCACGATTTTGGACATTATCTTTGAAAGTTTGAACATGTTATGATTACACAAGAAGATTATAAATCACAAACAATCCAGCTACTATGTCCAATATAGGCATCAACTTGTATAAAGTGTAACTTTTAATCAATTTCTTACGTAAGTATATATCTAGACCCTTTTTTGTCTGTAAAAATGATGAAACTATTAATTATACGTAAACATATTTTTTTCCACGATTGTTATTTGACCCCTATGTCGATTTCTCAGAATGTGTATTTGTAGCGATACATCCACATCTGACCACATGCAAAAGTCAAGAGCTGCGTTCTAAATATCTTACTATTACTGTTAATTTTGAAAAGTTTCCCAAATCTTCATGTCCTACCTGAACTATGTGTACTTTAATCAACAGCTGATAAGCCGAATAAGTAATTCGAGTTATCGCACATTTACTATTTAGTAAGAAGACTGGAATTTTCATTACAATTTGGCTAGAAAGTCTTCTTTATAGTTTATCAAAATAAAGAGGCAAAGCTAATCGTTCCAAAAAGACACCATTAAAGGACCCAGAAATACTTCGGACTTTCTAGTTTAGACCCGGTATTCACCAGTCCGTCATTTTCAAATTTGTTCGTCTCATTTAAATTAAAGTCTAACCACCATAAAGTGAGAGGAAGGAGGGTAGTATACCGATATTCTCATAATCTGCTTTAACACAGAAATCTAATAATTGCATGGATGTTTACAAGTCTTTACATTAACATGGAAAAACTAAGCAAAAGAACAACATTATCATTGTTGTTCTTCATCTTAAAGTCACCATGAGGTTGCCATATATCTTTGAATGCATTATCCATCATGTGAGAAATGATATGTCCAACACAAAATGTATGCAGAAGAGTGTGTAGGTTTCCAATGAGTTTTCCTTTAGTGATGATCGCGTCCATATTCAACAACTTTTACACATATTTCGGTTCATGATTTCCAAATGTTTCAATTTGATCTGCACTGAGAAGACATAAGTTGTGAAATGCGCATATGCAGAAACTTAATTCACAGTAACTTCGGTATTTTGTAATCTGCTATTATGGCAGAACTGTACAGATATTAACACACATAATACATTCTCTCAAGACTTTTGGTTGTACCCCCAAATTCTTATTCTCATAAAATCGTATCCGGGTGATAACTTTTCTAATCTTTTTACCTAGACTTAAGATATTTGGCATTTGGGTCTGCCATCACGAGAAATGTTTCGTTTACTGGCTGAACTTCATGTGACCTTATACGTTAAACATCTTACAAAATTTTAAAAAAAGTTTCGGACATCATTTTCTGCAATGGTGTCCTGTCCGAAACTTTTTTTAAAATTTTGTAAGATGTTTAACGTATGAGTCAATCACTGTGATTTTAGTCGTGTACCAGAGTGACCTTTAAATGACCCCGACCTTCGAGTCAGTCAAATAACTGTATATTTCAGTGTTAATCAAAATATGACCTGGACGTAGGAAGCCATTTAGGGCTTGCTATATGGTGTGGGGTTCCTCACTATGTTGAAGACCGTACGGTGACACTTAGATGCTTTGATTGGGGACGTTAAAACCTGGAGATAGGATGTTGTCTCCTTGACATTTACCCCATTCCCTTTCTTTTTCATATTTGTGTGTGGAGTCTCTCATTATAAGGCTGTGTCACGTACGCTTGTGAACTTCATATGTGCTTGATCTTTAGCTTTAAAGTGTAGACTATTTTTTATCATATGACCTAAACGTACGATATTTAGCATGCTTGGTTTCATGAGAAATTGAATGCATTTCTTAAGTGTGGACCATACGATTCATTATATGACCCAGAAAGACATATAAACATGACATATGAAGTTGAAGGTAAGTTTTTAGTGCCCGTCTTTCTATACTCTTCATATATTTGTAATATAACTGCATTATTTTTGTTATACTAAGAGGAGACATGCGTTGTTCCGCCAATTGATAACCTTAAACTGGTAACTGTATTCATGCTGTAGTGCCCGAGTTCTAGATGTCGTCTTTTTGTTGCCGTTTTTGCAATGTCTATGGACTTGGGTTTTTATAATTATCACATCCATAGGGTCTGTAAGTCTCGTCATGTGACTCACGAGAATTAACGATATATAGGCAATTCGAAAACGTTTCCCGCCATAGCATGACGTCAGAGGATTGTGACGTTCAAATTTTTGTTTGAAACGTCATATATCTTTGTTAAAAATGTAACTTCCGGGTACAATTTTTGATCCCGGAAGTTCCAAAATTGTACGAGACTTACAGGCCCTATTATTCCCTTGGTATTCTTCTGTCGTTGTTCTCACATTTTTAAAGAAAGTTATGTTTGTATTTTTTGCATTAGTTCCGTTTGTGTAGAACATCTTTTTGTAACTTTTTCAGCTTATAAATATCATTTTACTGGTGATGACAAGCATGAAACCCTACATAAATAATTCATATTTTATTCATTTTTGTCACACTAACTCAAATACAAAGAAATAACTTTCCGTGTGTACATATAAAATATCTTTAACAAATAACAAAATAATATCAATTTGTTACATCTCTAACACAGATTGTAATGATTGTCATGTGATGACAGTGAGAATAATAGAGTATTTAGATAAATTGTTTGATTTTTCATTCTTTGAAAGAAATTTAAGAAACTAAAATTAGCTTAATTTGCAATAATTTATGACAGATTAAATTTAAAAGTGTAACAAGAATGATAAAAATTAAGCAAATGCTGTGAAACCCATCTAAACCGAACCCACACTTAATTGGAAACCTGTCGAACAAAAAAGACTTTTTGGATCAATATCTATGCATTTATACATGCATTAAACCGAACACCTGTCTAAACCGAACAAAATTTTCAGTAATAAAGTTTTTTGGTTCAGACAGGTTTCACTGTAAATATATAAAATAATGATGTAGATCAACTCATAAATTTTAAATAAAATATAGTAAAATGTCATTTGAACATCAGTATACTTTATTTTATATTTGCATATCTACTTAAAAAAATATTAAAAATGACAAAGAAGTAAATATGTTGGGAGCTATGATTTTTAAAACTTTAACAATAAACTTAACTGAAAGTTTGGAAAAACAGAATCACTTTGTAATAAGAACTCATCGATCCATTCTGCAGCTTTGGAAAAGCAGAAACGCTTTGCAACAAGACATAATTATCCTTTTATCCATACATATTTACAAAATTTATACATGTCATGTTAAACCATCAGTGATTTGAATAGGTATATATTATAATTAGTGCACTTAAAACAGTTCGTCTTGTCCAAATAAATATATCTCTTCTTTAATGTATATATTTATATATTTATAAATAACAAAATAATATTAATAACGATATCATACAAGACACTATCATAAGTTAACACACTTAATAAAGTACCATGAATCAATTTACATAACAAGCACCTTGATTTTTGGAGATGTGATATCATCAGAATATACTTTGTCTTGTTAAAATCGCCTATGAAGCAATACTGATGATAATAAAATATCCTGTCTATTTAACAAAAATATATGTACAGAAAATATCTTGTTATGAAATATTACGATTGACATAAACAATTTCACAAATATTATAAAATACATATAAATGCAGCAAAAAAAATATGAGACAAGCTGTAGTGTACACTTGATACTTTTTTGCAACATCCGGTAAAAATAAAAAGTTGGGAAAACATATTCTACATAATATTTGTTACTAAAACTGCTAAAATTTACAGGAATGGTGTGTTGTATATCATAAATTGATGAGCATGTCTGAGAATCTTCCTTTGGCATGTCAAATTGCTACCAAATTGGATGCACCACTATTCAGCCTGAAAAGAAGAGGTAAATATGATTTTAAGTTTTTATATTGTAAATAAATATCAAATGCTTCCTTTGAAAAATGCAAAGTATGAAGTGAATATGTAAATATACACTCTTCACCTTTAAATATTGTAATCTAACTATCATAATCAATTAAATGAATCTTAGAAACACCAGAAGATACCAATCAAATCAAACACTCTATCTTTTAATAGATTTTTACATTAAGAAAGCATTGAAACGCAGAATAAATGTGCTATTGAATGATTCAATTATATCCATTACCAGAGGAGTAACGTGTTACGACATATGTTAAAATATGTCTTTTCATTATAAGTGTTTATTAGTGTTAAAACAGATCTTTCATAAATATAATACCATAAGACACACATGTTTAAATGTTATGCATCCAGTAAAATGGCAAAATGGATGTTTGGAAGGATAGGGAAGTGAAGACAATAAATGTAACCATAATTTATACTGGATAAACAAAACTGTCAATCTTCGTTCCTGATGTGGAAATGATAAACTACTAGTAAACGAACTAATTTTCTTGTCACTCTGAAAATTAGCAAATTTACATAGAGAACAAAAATAAAACCCTTTGTATACATTTCGATCAATTAATAATCTTTAAAAGAGTTGACCAACAAATTTTATAATAGCTCAAAATTTATAAAAACCGCCATTTTCTCCTGAAACGTGAAAGAATGTTAAATAGGAACTGCTAGTTGCTAGTATAAACTTCAATTCAGCAGAGAAACTCTATGGACACAATACATCATGCATGAATAAAGGAAAAAAACAAGTCGTAACTGAAATGAATGAAAACAATAAACGACTTCAAGAAAAAAACATAATAGTAGGACGGAGGACATTTTTCATATAAATAAATACACAAGAAGCAAACAAAAAGTGAAGACAACAAGGACAAAATGAAGGATCAAAATGCACTAAACCTGAGTACAACTGTCTACAATTATAGATGATATGGCCACTTTTCTTATAAATAATACGTGTCATTCAGTTGATTTGCAGATAGTGTACTTAACGTATACTTTGGAATTTTTCGGAACATGTCCGATATTAATATACTGTATTTAAATCAAACCATTGCCTTTAGAAAAAATAGCTTTTCATAGTTGGAATACAACAACAGTAAAGTACTCTTGTTTAGTTTCACATAGGAAAGGAGACAATTAAACTCTACCTAAAATCCAGCGATGCAGCCCTAAACTATTATATCACATTCAGAATAACTCCCAAATCCAAGTCCCGGTACAACATAACGTCAAATAAAATATAAAGGAATGCAGAAAATAAGAAGTAATGACTGTTGATATGACAAATAACAACCGACTATCCAGTATTATCCATAAATTCAGTAAGTGACATCAGTCTCACTTCTCCTTTCACTGCTTCCCCACCTGTAAAATGAAATTTTTTAAACCAAGAGATTCATCTACTTCTGGCCTTCATGAAAGGAAGAAACACTGTTCTGAATGTAAAAAGGGCAGAGAAAACTTTTAAATGAAGTTCGCCTTGTTTTAATTTCGACTAGATAGACTCAATGTTTGTCTTCACATAAATTGAAGACTTTTTGGCGGTAAGGTAATATTACGTCAAGGTAGGGGTTCAATATATCAAGTCGAGCCTTCATAACTATTTCTAGGAGTTCTTGTCAGTAGGTAGAATCGCCAATGCAGACAGTACTTCGGTAAAATGGTCATGTAAGTATTGTATTTTTACATTTTTGAAAGATGACATCAAATGAAATCATTTCAGTGGCTTAAGTCGGCATTAAAACAAGCTGTATCTATCTGCAAAATCTGTTTATACATTTTAAAATGAAGCTTTATTTATGTTTATATTATAATAATAATGAAATATAGTTCAAATCTCTCCTCCGTTTTTAATATTCATAATATCATCAACAGTTCACGCCACGATATAGCTGAAATATTGCTGAAGTTGGCGTTTAACAACAATCAATCAATCAATCAATCCGTTTTTAACAATATATCAGAAACATCCAAAGAACGCAATTGGGTCCATTAGCCCAGTAGCATGGGTCCATTAGCCCAGTAGCAAGTAATTCGGTAATGAGCGAAAATATATATGTATGGCTATTGGAAACTAAAATTATCTCTCTGGTACCTAGCTCTGTAAATGTTTGCTTGGTTTTGGCATTTGCTTTTTAATTATGTTTCAAGTGATGTTTTTGGTAAAAATTTCGCATATTCAGAGAAAATCTGCTGTGACACAAATAAACAAGTTTTTAGTCGTTTTCTTGCGTGAGGTTTTTTCTCTATTATCGTTTTATAGATTCAATTCTTAAGAACCTTTGATGCCAATAAAACTAATGGGTTAAAAACTTTCAATAATGTTGACTATATAATGATTTTTCGTGGCTTCAGTGCAACATTGTAGTTAATGTTTTATTCATAATTAAATTGTATTTTTGTACTGTTGGTTTGTAGTATTTTTTTATTGTTTTCGTTTTGTATATTTTTTGTATTATTCCTAAGAGTAGCAAATAATTCACCAAGTCTTGCAAAAGTGTCATATTATTGTCTTATTCAGAGAAATCCAATGTTAAATTTTTGATGTTTTGCTAAATGTTTTTGGTTGCGACCCTAGCTAATATTTCATTGTTTAAAGAATAGCACACTCAATTTGCGAAGATGAATTACCACAGATCATGTTGGGCCGTCAGAGTTTGAATTTACTGCAATTTAATACAACTTTATTTTTCATGATATCTCAATAAGGCATAATATTTTCTTTCTGGATACAACCTTTATTTTACTATTCATATACTATTTATATTTCATAAAATCTTGAAACTAAAGCAATACTGTATGTAAAAGAGTGTCTTTGATAATATGTTAACAAATGAAAAGGGAAAGAGCATAGCAAACAATACCAACGGCAGAACACAGGTAAAAAATTGTACTTTTAGCAATTGAGTACGAAGTGATAACAAAGAAGCCGTTTAAATACTGAATTTGAGACGCTGGAAATGTGCAAACGTTTTAGTTAAACATTTAAGGTAGATAGACAGTAATATTTAAATCCATGAGATTTTGTTGTAAGTCGGCACAATTGAAGAACCAATCCTACTTGCCCGAAATCTGTAATAAAAATTATGGGTAACCATGCTTGTTTTTTCTAGAATTGAGATCAAAGTTTGCCCATTTTAGTCATTTTGTCACCTAAATTTACATAGAATGCACGGGGAAAATATGGAAAGGCAATTTTTAGCTTAATAGAAATAAACTTTTTATCCATGAGAATTTGATGTATTTTTGTGAAAAGATAGTTTATGATGTAATTTATTAGTTACAATTAAAAAATGTATATGTCACCATGCTTTTAACGGAGATATTTTACAAAGTTTACGGATTAAACCTTATTTACGGGAAAAGGGAGTTAATCCGCATCAAAGTAAATGAAATATGACGTTTTACATCCGTCATTCAATTATGACGTCACAAAGGAATAGCCATCAAATTACTGTTCCGGCCAGAAAATCAAGCTTACCCCGTATCCGACTCTTATTTTTCTAATGCGCAATTGAATTGCGCAGCGCAACAGTGTCTATCTACCTTAACAAAAACCACGATAAAATTCAAACATATAAAGGAACATAAAATAAATATTAACCTGAAGACAAGACAAGACGAGACAAGAAAATGGTTTGAGACACTATGTTTACCTCTACACGTTTTACAACAAGTGGAAGATTTGTACTGGCCATAGAATATCCAAAGCCTCGTAGCTCTTGTATATTATTACCTTGTGGTGCCTCTGAGTAATTTAACGATTCTTGTAAAATTTTAAATGACCTAGACTGAACATTAGGATTGGTATATCCTTTGTAAGCAGTTGATTCCTCGTCGACCACTGATCGGGATTTCTGTGCACTATTCTGTTGAGCTCTGTTTTGACCAACGTCTACAGCGTTTCTAAAAGAAAGAAATATCTAAACTATAAAATATGCTAAAAGCAGTTTCTATAAGATAGCAGGTTTGGTCAAATAAATAAACAAAAACAATCTTAACGACATGTGTTTTCAAGTGCCCGGGTGTTGTAGGCAATCCAAAAATTAAGTCGCATCCTTGTCGTATGTGACTGGGAAAAAAGCAAACAAATGATGAAGAAAGAAGCTGGGGGAAATTATGACATACAGCTGTTCAAAAACAAGACAATATAAGTAATACGAATGGAGAAAATACAAGCATCAAATAAAGCTAAACATAGATACCACAGAAAGTAAT
>MJUU01004166.1:27328-48716 GCA_002080025.1 Modiolus philippinarum
TTTTTTGTCTCATGTGCATTTGTTCCGTAACCCTTCATTATTTATTTTAACTTTCTGTCGCCGTTTCTCAACCTTCCGCCATTAGCCATGTAAAGTTATTGTAAACTTCGTGAAACTTGGGACTTATTTAGAGCCTTCAGAAACATAAACTGATTTTAAACCAATCCCTTCCAGTATTATTTGCTGAACTTTCTTGACCAATTAGACAAATAAATCCCCATCAGGTGATGTGTCATGTACTCATAGGACAGAATATCAACGCTTGAACTCTTTCGGTATTGGTTTAAAAAGTGTCATATTTAGCTTTATCCCTTCATTGTTAATTTAATAAAAGCAACATTGCAAAGAAGGATTGTCTGATTGATTTTCTAGACACTACAGATTATCCAATATCAATACACCATCTAATTTTTAATGATTATGTTTATTCTAAGCTATTGTAGACAAATGAATCAGTTCAAAGTAGAAGTCACGTGATCATAAGTATAATAACTTCTTACTTCCTGTAATAATTGTAGTGTCGTCCACTTTGAAATATAATGACATACTAGTAAGTACGTCATTGTTTCAAATACTTGAACCCTATCCTTATTATCCTTTTTTTTTACTTTAATCAACTGTGCAATGCACTTTTGAAATTTTTATTATATACTACGCACACAAAGCATAAAATTGTGTCCTTATGATTATTTGTATTCATTAATCTTTACATCAGCCATAGGGACAGTTATTTAATTGAAATTTAAAGCATCATCATTTGGCAAACTTTCCCGTTAGTAGTCTAGTAAGATTATGCATTTATGCGTGACTTGAAGGGTGATTCGGTTGTCTCGATACTTGCAGCATTTAATGCAAAGACCGACGTATCTGAAACGGGTTTTGCATTCTTGGTTGCCAAAGTCATTGTACAAAAAGATATTTGAGAAAAAAATCACACAATGCAGGAACCCATATAAATACTGTAATTCAAATAAAAGCATGCGACCTTGAACACATAGAAAAATGTGCTGGATAACCAGGCTGTATTGTATTGCAACACTCGAAATATATATCATCCGACGGTTCAGGTGACGTCATTTAAATTTTTGTGCTTCAATTGTTATCTTCAGTATATTTGTGCTTAATTGAAATTATAATCTTTCGAAGTAAACAGCATCTTATCACAAAAAGAATTCATGTTGTATGAAATGGCATATAGGCCTACAGTATTATATGTAACGTCAGTTGTTTTATGCATAAGATTGTATGTGTGTATGAGTGTGCATAAGTCAGAAGTATGGTCAATATTTAGCTTACAAAATATAACTTCTACACATACAAACGTTAATTAGACAGTGTTCGACAGATTTACCTATTACACATAAACCGTAACAGAAAGGGAAAGAACTTGCTACTAATTAGTTAATTACTTAATGCTGTCTTGATAAATTGGCACGTTGCATTTATTTAATGTTACATCAAATTGCATGCATTTATTTATATACATTGTAATATATTTTTGTATCAAGATAAGACATATCATTGTTTTATGCAAGGTCACGTTCTAGTGCTTTCTATGTCATTTTGCTACTTGTAGTAATGCTTAACTGTGTCAGTTTTTGAAATAAGTGTCATTTTTACTTATGAAAAAAGTTATTATTCTTTTCGCGTTTCACCATCAAAATAACAGATCGAGTTCATAATTTGATTTTGGTTCTAATGATCTTCAAACTAGAATGGTATAAAAGGATACACAACACAGTTTACAAGCAGCATTCGGCTTTAAATAAAATAGCACATAGATTGAAAAAAATTGTAAATGGATATATCGTTGTGTAAATTGAAGTCCGATTCTGGGGCAAATGATGAGAAAAAACTTTGGACACATTCTTTTCTTACATGCCAACACTCCTATATACTTTTCAAACGATACCTTTGAACTACAAAATCCAACTCGTTTCCACTCCGAATTATTTCCATTTTTGCTTGTTCGTGGTCTAGGTAGGTGGCAGGTACATTGTTAATTCTAATAATTCCATCTCCAGGCCGTAGTCCACTCCTATCAGCTACACCATTACGTGACAACTACAATATTTTTCCTCAACATAAGAGTAATGTAAATTAAAAAGCTATAGAAATATTATACCTAGACTATTCGTTTAAAGTACCGTAGTTTGTTTTATATATTTTTGGCATCGTTGTCCAAGAAAAGATTTTAGTTCTTGAATGTTCATAAACGTCAATAGTGGGGTTAGGTTGGGTTACTTGTTACTACACCTTTGTTGTAAAATAAAGACAATTCCGTTGTACCTAGAATAGCCTCTACGCCATCAGGTGTTTTACAATCAAGTCTATTAAACTGTACCACAGATACCGAAAAATAAAGTGCAAAGACTTTTTCCATGACTATAACCAGAGCGAGTGTTTTTTTCACCGGCCCTTTTGTATATCGTCCGTCCGTCATAATACTTTCTTTTGAAGCAACTGGACCAATTTCAACCAAATTTGGTTACAGTAGTCATGATAATTTTTGGGTGGCCCTTCAAAAATTGTGATCTGATTCTCGTACCTCATTCGAAAAAAAAATCCTTTTAAAAGTATTTAACAAACACATTATTTGCATCCATATTTCGATTCATACAGATTATCTTAGCAGTTTTTTGCTTGTTATGCCGGGTAAATAAAACATATGCTATCAAAAATCTAAGAATTTATTCACACTTTACCTTAGAGTTTCCTTTAAAAGTGATAAGGCATCCAAAATGGCTGTAAACGGGAACTTAGTTTACGTGTAAAATAAATATATATTAATTAGAAATGGTTCAATTAAAAGCACTCATCTAAAATCATTAGACCAGATGGAAGATATGATATGAAAAAGAGATCAAATGGGGTAAATGTCAAGGAGACAACATCTCATCTCAAGGTAAAAACGACCCCAAAACAGTCACAACAGTCCTTGGGTAGTCCAGATTTGAAGGTGATTTTTATGTTTGTACCCCCACTAAGATTCGCCATTTGATTTATACAAGTAGTTTAAAACTGGATGCATTCATGTTTTCTTATTCGAGACAAACTTGATAAAACTCTTGATCACAATGATCCGCGGGTAGTACACCTTAGAGACCGACCATTTAACTTGAAAGGGGGCTATGGTTTTTTTCTAAAAAAAAATATTTTTAAGCTGATTTTCTGTGAAAAAAACATTTTGGCTGCCAAAATGATGAAAAAAAAATTCTGTAGAAGGCTTCCTGCCCCAAAAAATAATATCAATTTTGAAAAAAAAAAATGTTTTGTTGTTACACGTGAAAACTGAAATACCCCCCCCCCCCTTTTTTCAGGTTAAATGGCCGGTCCCTTAACATTATTGAGTTGATAACTTATTAGAGATGGCCGCTAGCAAAGAATTTTACATATAGAAGTCTGTGGGAAATGCATTTAGTGAATGTTTGCCGTCAATCTCCTACTTACCGGGCCTACTTATAACATACATGTAAATCCCAGATAATAACATAAAAAGGCACTAACTCGACATAATGGAAATGATGATGATTTTTTTTAAATCACAGAAAGTTACAACTTACACCATGTAAACAAACTGTGATATTGAAAACCAACGGTCTTCACGTCCAGTCGGTGCAATATTTCAGCTTCATAAGGACGAGAACAAATTAATCAATTGAAAAAAATAAGTAAAAGAAGAATGAAATTTAATGGTGAAAGGGGCAACCGGGGCAACGAGTCAGTTTGATTGCCACTTGAAAAGGGGAGAATGGGTAGGGGCAAGAAATTAAGCCTTCTATGCGACTTAATTGAGTATGCTCTCCTCTTCGAAAAATATTGAATGGTTATGGAGCCTGGTGTTTCTCCACACATTTCGTCTACAATGGTTGGCGGCCAGGCTTTCCGTATTATGACCTGATTACCCCTCATAGAAGGGCATTCCCCTATCCACCACTTCGGGACGCGACCGGTAGTTTGAAGACAGAGCCCGGAAAACCGATTGAGGTGTGGGGCTAATCCTACCTAGAATTTTGGTTTATTATTATGTATGTAAATGTGCATAAACTGGAATGTGTCATGATGCAATTAAATTTATCGCCAATTTGCGCAATTTTCAATTGTTTCCGAGCGACGATAATTCTATTATCACTGCACTGCGCTGATATGAACATATTATCGTTAGCAAACAGCGTATTAATATTATGACGTCGCGTGACATTTCGTGACAAAAATAATTCAACCAAAAATAATGTGTTCAACTAAAATATATCATTGGAAAAGGAAACGTATATCCGGTATTTTTCAATAACAGAATTAGCGATAAAAATACTATTAGTAATTTGTTTTGCTCGGATGGATTTCTCAGCTCGCATTGCATCTCGTGCTGTCGCACTCGATGCATTACAAGCAGAGAATTCCATTCTCGCAAAACAAATTACTAATAGTATATATTTATTTACATAATTGATTTAATAATATGGAGGGCGGTTTTTATACTTGCTTCCCCGAGCTTCACTGTATTCATTCACTATCGTGTGTCTCATATTTGTACTTTGAAATAATATTCTTTCGATTTTTTTTTATTTTAGTTTGTTAATAATATAGGCGAAAGCATCAGGTGGCTACTAACATTGCTTACATCTAGAAGACAAAACTTTAATCAGTTATATCTCGATAGTCCGGTTTTAGTCTGTAACAATTGTGTATGGAAATTAACACTGACGTTAACATGGGTTATCTATATCTCAAATGTATGTGTAATGCAGTATATGCATGCTACCTGTTGGAATTTGCTGAACCTCGAAGATCAAGCCACATGTTAATTACAGAATAACAAAATTTAGTTTCTGCATATTGCCATTTCGAAAACTTATTGCAGACCAAATCAAAATATTTGGAAGAATCTGTAAAATCTGACAGATCACTGATTTAAATGTAAATTTTCTTTTTGTTGCATTCATAAACAGGAAAGATGTTGTATGAAATCAGATATTTTACTTTTGTAAAAAAAAACTTGTTGGGGCCTTGTGTTGCATCATAAAATATGTACAACAACAGATAATCCCAGGAAGTTAATATTTTTAAACCAAACAACCCCTTGTGCAAACAGGTAATTTTGAGACAATTTTCGGTAAATTGTTGCAATTTTCTATCATTAAGTGATGGTAATATAAATGTTTAACTTAATATAAAACAGCTGCCTGGAGACAGAAATTAACATGTACAATCAACTTCTGTTTAATGTGACTGACTGATATACTTTATTGGTTGTCAAGGATATCACTAAAATCATTGTTGATTTAATACAGCTGGCATCGCTTTTTCGACAATATTTCCAACAAAACTTGGCAAATACTTTGTCAGTATTCAGCAAAAACGATACAGAATAGAATATTGATCATTCAAGATGAGTGAAAAAACTCGTTAATCACAATTAAAGACGGTATCATTTTCTTCACAAGGTCGCAGAATAAAGTAGTCGAAGAGCATACGAAATACGGATTATCACAGTTTTCAAACCTATAGTCATCACTGCGTCCCAAGAATTCCTTGCTCAGTGTCATTTTGTTAAAATAGTACTTAGGTACAGCTTATAAAGATCAATAATATCGTATAGCTATCTGTTTTTCGACATCTCATGACTCGAATCTCATGACCTGTGTTATGCTAGGAGAGAAGGGTCAAAATAAATCTTAGTTGTATACAATGAACAATAATTAACCTTATTTATGTCAAAAGTATAATATTTTCTTGTTTAATGTTAAAACGTACATATTAAATGTCCCAGATACACTAATTAGCCTTGTTAAGATGTAGCTGAAAAATAGCCTTTTGTCACGGGAATGATCTGTGTGAATAATGAGGGTGTATAATCCTTGGTTTCAAATAACTGTAGGATATCTACTTTGTGCGTGCTCGCCATAACAAGGTCTTCAAACGAATTATAAAATTACGACCCAGGATCAAAAAGACGTTTTATCATAAAACATAAAATATAAATGTTTGTTTTACATAATTATACACATACATGTATTAATAATATAATGAAAAGTATATAGACGACCAATATGGACATGGGATATATAATCTTAAGAACAACCAACCCCTTATTATTATTAATTTTTAGCTTTTCGAGTAATTACACTTTCTGCATAATATAAAAGCATTGCCAAATTGTCATTTCGTAGTTGTAAAACGAATACATACTTAAATTTGTCAAATTGAACGATTTTACAGCATTAGATTGTTATCAGCAAATATGTTTTGAAATTCTACCTCTATTCATTTCAATCAGAAAATAGTCCATTGTACAAATAAAGCGGGGTCTCAATTTGTTCACAACTACCACTGCTCTATTTAGCGTTATATCATTAAAGTTTAATTTAACCGTTATTAAGCACTCATACAATGTATAAATTACGCTCTTACCAACGGGGGAATGTGTAAATAATTCAAAAGTAATCATAGATCTTTATTATAAATGAAGAAAATATACGATTTTGCCAACAAACTGTATGGATCTTATGCTAGAAGTTGAGTTGACACATTTTCGGTTTAGTTTAGAGCTTTTTTCTTTCTTTCTTTTTTTTTGTTTTTTGTTTTTTGCAACATATTAAAAGTCAATGAAATAAATAATGACTACCACCTACACAAATCTATCTGTATAAACGAAGATAAAGCTACAATGTTATCAGCATCCTCATCCTCTCTTATATGTATAGTGCAACTACAGGCTTACCTTTTGAATGTAAAGAATAGATCCCTGATCCCGTCCACCATTCATACGAAATCCCCACTGCATAGAAGAGTCCCTCCTCCTTAGTTGAACTAGGACGGGTTGGACCTCATCCATGTTTTACTCCTTATCAAGAAATTAATGAATAGTTAGTTCGTCTGCTACTCTAGTCGAAAATGTGGGTCAGTTACAAGATATGAAGATCCCGGATGTAGGTACTAATGGATGGATCGTTTCGTTGATTGTTTCTCCATCCTATCACCTTTTCTGTGTTATCGGAGAAGATGAAATGAAAAGTAAACAAGCCTTAATGATCTACTGGACACATGTTAGCAATCAATAAACATTATACCCTCCAGAATCTGCATTCAGTTTCTAACTATTAAAGTATGACCCCCTCAAAAAGAAACAAAAGTAAAAGGAAAAATATCAAACAACGAAAATAATAAAAACAATACTAAACAAAACAGAAATTTAGAAAAATGAAAGTTTTGTGTTAATAGGCTATAAACTTCAGAACTAGAATAGTTTGAAAACATTTTGAAGAAAAGGGGTATCTTACTCGTGCATAGCTCTGTCCTTATAGATGACTGGCTTTTCAATTAAATCCAATTCAGTATTTTCAAATGTTTTGATTTGATCTGCACCGAAGAGACATAAGTTGTCGAAATAGCTATCTGCTGAAACTAAATTAACAGTAAATATTCTAGAATATTCGATAAGATGAATTTAAAATGATTCAGATGTTTTCCAAAACTTTAAGCAATCGAGGGAAGCAATTAATATAAGAAAGATAACAGGAAACACCTACAATGGCCGTAAACCACAATGACATGCCACAATCCACCAGAGAACCGCACGAGGAAAACAATAAAATGACAAAAGACAAACATGGACAACGATAGGAACTCGGGACAGCCGGACTTGGTACCGGCACTAGCAAGAGCTAGCGGTAGGGTTAAACCGGTTTATGGGTACCCAAACCTCCCCTTTCTCTATCCCGTTTCCCTATAGTATAATAAAACATACAAATAAAACCCAAAACAGGTAGACTACTAACTCCAAGACCACAATCTTGAGAAGGAAAAAAAAAGACAAAACGTAATTTAGAAAGATGGGTCGAGGAGTGCTCGCCGCTAAACTGCCGGCTAGCTCAAGGAGCCTAGTCTGCTGGTAAAACACAAACTCAAAACTCCCCGAAGGGTTTGGTAAAGAATTATCATAGATTTCAGTAAACATCGGCAGTATCAGTGAGAGTCCAGTATACCTGTAATATCTTCTGGTCATTGGATCCCAAAGCCAATTTAACGGAATCCTGAAGAATATCCTGTCAATATCCCCTATTACGTAAAGAATGTAAGTTACGTCTCAGTTATAACCCTATGTGGCTTATACATGACCCTCGGGAGATGTTAACATCCCAGGACTAGGAGCTTTACAGTAACGGTTTACGTAACTATTTCAGGAAAAAATTATAATAAAAGATAACGTTTTGTAGCTTTAGCTTAGTGCTAAAATTAAGTTCTGGTACTGCTTTTAATACCTTGACCTTCGCAATATTTAAATAAATGAAATTAAATTTATCCTAATTTTGAAGGACCCCATTGGAAATAAACAGGAAGGGTTTCGGTTGACGAGATCAGCATAAGTTTTATATTTAAGGTAAAGAATGCATATGTTTTTTAATTATGAAATTTTTAATCACAATCTTAACTTGTTGATTTTTTACCCTAAATATATTTTTACCTGTCAGTTTTTATAATATAATGGTAGTAGTTCTGATTGCAAAACACTTCTTGAGATTTCTATAGAACCACTCGTAAATCTAGACAGAACGTGATGCGGAAGGCAACCGAGTCACCGAGAGGTTCTTACATTCAGCAAGAGTTCCATAATGACGTACAACCACTGAGAAGACCGTCAGTCTTAACATGCTTAAAACAGCCCTTACAGATACCGATTGGTATGGCATACACCTAATAGTTATTCGGATACCATGAACCCAGCTGTTTATAGACCTGATGAGATCTATATATTTTTGTTATATTAGTCCAGCAGTAATGATACCTTCGCTGGCATGAGAAGCTAACACAAAAGGCTCTCAAGAGCCTGTATCGCTCACCTGGACCATGGATGACATAGAATGATTTATGATATTTGCAATAGGGCTCAGAGTTTAAACTATGTTTCCTGTTTAGGCCACTGTGGAGAAGATCTTTGAATGAGTTTTTCCCATACAGTCCAATGTTAAAACTATGTTCTCCGACTTTGACCAAATTTGGTTCCAATTGGTCCAGTGGTTTCAGAGAAGAAGATCTTTGAATGAAAAGTTTACGACGGACAAGAGATGTAACCTACAAGTATTGTTAACGAAGCAACTCGAGAAGTAGTTGGAATGAGTATAAAGCGAGTCACCATACACAACCAAATTGAATCGCAGCATTGATTCGAGCAGGATGTACAATTTTCATGGGGATATAACTTGCATGGACAAAGTTGCCATCTTATCCGAGGAGGTCGGCGAAAGATGAGTAAGGCCAGACAATGGATTGATTGTACTAGAAAGCACATTACATGTTTTTAACTATGGACAAAGGTTTTGAAGTAGGTAGTGGAAGATCTTGTAGTTTATAATCCTAGAAGGGAGCGACCATTTGGGAAGAAATCCGGAAAAAATTCCAGGAACGGAAATTTAATGAAAAAAAAAATCAGGACAAAAGAAGAAAAAATCACGTGAACGACAAACTAAGTAAATGAAGCTAAATCTTTACCACGGACCGAAAAAAGACAAGATTGTTTCCTGAGAAAAAATATTTAAGCTCAAAGACTGCATGACAAAAATATACAAGATCATATGCTCCTTCCCAGTCCCCTAATTAAAAAATCAAATATATGGTTGCTCTCTATACTGAAAGAGAAGTTAAATGAGGGACAGGTGATTGTAAAAGAGAAGAGGATGTGTTTTCGTTTAATTGGCAGTTTGTTTGGTAAGATACTGATAGCCACTCTTTTGATGAAGCGGTATGGTAAGATGATAGAAGTTGAAGCAGTGCACACCAGCTTTCAGAAGTTTGGAGACGAAATGTTGCAAGAAGAGCATGAAATGATGATCACAACAATATTAATTGCAACCATTGGGGAAGACCGTGAGTAACAGAGGACGACTCATTGACGTGTAAATCGCTAGGATCAGTTCAGTCGTCTTCTTGCTAACTCCATTAGTGAAATCAGCAAGACAAGTTAATCAGTTAAAAAATTGAGACACGTTAAGACCATCAATTTGGATCTTTCCTTTGTGAATCAGTGTGAAAAGCCGACACTGATGCAGTTTTACTGCGACTGCTTGTATGTTATTGGATCGTTCTCCTCTTTTGTTACATGGAAATGGACAGAATCGTGGGTTCTCTTGTAGTAGACCCTAGAAGAAATGTCAATTCAAAGCTGTGTCTGAAGTGTTACATTTAAGGCCTAATGCAGGACTAACACTTCAAAGAATGAAACAAATGTAACCACGAAATAGTACAGATAATGGAATCAGGATGCACAGTATCAACAAAGCAACACACAATGTAGAAAGTTAGAAATGCATAAAATCAATGAGGTCTGAATACAGAACACAGAGCGTTATGTAGGCAACTAAGTCTATGTTTTTTATTGTTCTACCTCAAGAGACATGTGTTGATACATGTAATTTCTGCAACAATATCAGATAAATCTTTCGTTGACAGGATATTTCCCCCAGTTGTATTTAAATGTGTGGAACCTTTAACTAGGGGCGCAGAAATTGAGCCTGTATAAACCCTGAAAAAATGCTTTCAACCCATTTGTATGCTGATGACCTCTCTCAAGAGCATGTATTACTTAGCTGGACCTTGACTAACATAGACAATCTATGTTAAAAAGGCAAAAGATTAACTATATATGCCCAGTAGTTTGAAGTGGATAAAAACCTTTGTTAGTGTTTCCCATAGGGTCCAATGTTCAACTATGTTCCCTGCTGGTGGCCATATTGGATAAGGTGTGAACCTGGTAAACACTATTTTATTTGCTGGGGACCACATTTTGACCACGCCTGGTTCCAATTGGCTAAGCAGTTTCATAGGAGATCTTTGAAAGCATTCCAATAGGGATTAATGTTTAACAATGTTCCCTGCTCGCAGCCATCTCAAATTACACATCGTAGAGATGGCAGCCATTTCTGTGGGCCCCGTTGTTCAAAGTGCAAATTGAAGTGTGTGTGGACACAATGATAAAATCCCCAAGAAATAAATTGAAGCCTATCTCGAAAAACAAAAAAAGTTATAGCCTGTGCACGACTTTAGTATAAGAAAAACAATCTGACCTTGAGAACTATAAGTTCAAGGGTACCCAACCATGGTGCATGACCAATGGCCTTGAAGTGATCTACACATGTATCTACATATTAAATATCAAAAGCGTAACTCAAAAGATGAAAAAGTTGTAGCCTGGACACAACTTGTCATTAAAAATAATAATCTGCCCTTGAAGACAAAGGTCAATGTCAAAGGTTACCAAATATCATCTTCAAGCTATCCATCTACAAGCAAAATATCAAAAGCCTGTCTTTAAAAGCCAGGACACGACTTGTTATGATACAAGAGGCTCTCAAGAGCCTGTATCACTCACCTGGATCTTGATTAACCTAGACATTTTGTTATAGAGCCGATAGTTAAATACCGGTATGCCCAAGACGTTTAAGGGGAGAAAACCTGTTATTGTTTCCCATAGGGTCCAAGGTTAAATTATGTTCCCTGGTGGCAGCCATCTTGGATAAAGTGTGTACCTGAAAAACATTTTTCATTACAGGAGGCCATTTAACAACTGTTGTGACTAAGTTTGGTTCCACTGGCTCAGCAGTATCAGATAAGATTTTTGAATGTGTTTGGCCGTAGGGTCCAATATAAACTAGAAGTGTGTTTTTGATACAAAAACGAATGTCCCCCCTCTCCCCAGTACGTAATGTTCTTTCAGTGATAAAATACAAGTAAGTTTTATGTTGCCACCAGGTGGCCATTCATTCAAGCTAGACAATCCTGTAAAGTTTGGTTCAAATCAGATGAAAGATGTAGGAGAATTGGCGTCGACAAACTTAATTTTGCAAAATTCTAAGTCAAAAAGGGGCATAACTCCCATAACAATTAGCCGATCAATCCAGTGAGACGATATGTACAACTAGGCATGATGGTCAACAATTCTGTGAAGTTTGGTTGAAATCAGATGAAAAATGTAGGAGAATTGACATCCACAAACTTAATGTTGCAAAATTCTAAGTCAAAAAGGGGCATAATTCCCGACAAAAATTAGCTGATCAATCTGGCGAGACAATGTGCACAACTAGGCATGATGGTTAACAATCCTGTGAAGTTTGGTTCAAATCCAATGAAAGATGTAGGAGAATTGGTGTCCACAAACTAAATTTTGCAAAATTCTAAGTCAAAAAGGGGCGTAACTCCCACAAAAATTAGCTGAACAATCCGGCGAGACAATATGCACAACTAGACATGATGGTCAGTAATCCTGTGAACTAATGGAAGATGTAGGAGAATTGGCATCCACAAACTTTGTGACGGATGGACTGACATACAAGACGAAAAAGACAAAAACAATATGTTTCCCCCTTAAGAGGGGGAGACATAATACTAAGTTCTCCGCTGGTCGCCATGTTGGATATAGTGCAGACCTTAAAAAACACCTTTTTTGCAGGGAACCACCCAAGGACTATTGTGGCCAAGTTCAGCAATTGGCTTAGCAGTTTCAGAGGAGAAGATCTTTTGAATGTGTTTTTTCCATAGGGCCCAGTGTTAAAAATAAGTTTCCCGCAGGAGGCCATGTTGAATATAGCAAGGACCTAAAAACACTCGTTTTTGTAAGGGACCATCCAAGGACTATTGTGGCCAAGTTTGGTTCCATTTGGCCCAGTAGTTTCAGAGGAGATCTTTGAATGTGTTTTCAATAAGGTCCATTGTTATAACTATGTTCCCTGCCGGCGGACACGTTGGATATAGCGCAAACCTGAAAAACCCTTTTTTTTGCAGGGGACCACCCAAGGACTATTGTGGCCAAGTTTGGTTCGAATTGGCTAAATATTTTCAGAGGAGAAGATCTATGAATGTGTTTCCCATAGGGTTCAATGTTAAAAATGAGTTCCCAGCTGGCGGCCATGTTGGATTAAGCACGAACCAGAAAAACAAGGTCTATTGTGGCCAAGTTTGGTTCCAACTGGCTCACTAGTTTCAGAGAAGATCTTTAAACATGTTTTCCCTTAGGGTCCAATTTTAAAACTATCTTTCCTGCTTGCGGCCATGTTGGATAACACCGTTCTTGCAGGGAACCACCTAAGAACTAGTGTGGCCAAGTTTTGTTCGAACATGCCCAGTAGCCATTTCAGAGGAGAGTTTAGGCCTGACAAATGGACAACAGACGCAAAATGATGGCAAAAGCTCACCTTGGCATTAGCCTGGTGAGCTAAAAAGCAATAATCTGACCTTGAAGCAGAGCTCAAAGTCAAAGGTCACCAATCATGGTTAACAACACATCGTCTTGAAGTGATCTATGAACTTGCAAAATATCAAAAGCTTGTCTCGAAAAAAAAAACCAAAACAAAACAAAACAAAAAAGATATAGCCTGGACATGATTTTGTTACTGATGGACGGACAGACAGAGAGATGACTTATGGGCGTCCACAACTATGTGGTGGGGTCCTAATAAAGCACAAACCTGGGAACCACCTTTTTCGGAGACACTAACCATGGACTTTTGTGTCCATGGCGCAGTAGTTTCAGACAAGATCTATGAATGTGTTTTCCAATACGGTCCAAAGTTAAACCATGTTCTGTGCTGTCTGCCATCGTGAATATAGCGTGGACCTGATAAACACTTTTCTGTAGGGTACCTTCTAAGGCCTTTTGTGGCCACGTTTGTGTCCAATTGGCACAGTAGTTTCAGAGATCTTCGAGTGTGTTTTCTCATAGGGTCCTATGTCCCCGATGGCGGCCATCTTGAATAAAGCGCGGACATGAAAACTATTTCTTTAGCAGGGGTCCACTCAAGGACTACTGTGGCCAAGTTTGGTTACAGTTGGCAAAATAGTTTCAGAGGAGAAGATCTTTGAATGTGTTTTCTCATAAGGTCCAATGTTTAAAACTATGTACCCCAACTTGCGACTGTCTTGGATATAATGCAGACCTGAAAAACACCTTTTTTGCAGGGGAAAACCTAAGGACTTTTGTGGCCAGGCTTGTTTTCAATTGGTTCAGCAGTTTCAGAGGGAAAGATCTTTGAATGTGTTTCCAATGGGGTCCAATGTAAAGCTATGACCTAATTTGATTCGTCCAACTTTAATTCACTTAAACATTGAGTTAAAAGATTAGTAGCAATCAAACAATACAAGTTTACTCTTCAAGGGTTAACTCTCCTAACCCTTTGAAAAGCATGGTTGATGTTGAGTCAATCTAGGGTTAATATGGCAGAAAAAGTCATGACTGTATATGTGTAAAATTTTCAGAGGAAGGATTTGATTTGTTAGTCATTTCCACTGGGATGGAACTGAAAAAGAATAACAGCAACTCCAGGGATGAACCTACCTTTGGGCCCAGTAGCCCACGGTCTCTAAAATTATGCCTGGGCTACTCAAACTTTTGAACCAGTAGCCCAGCTGGCTACCAAAATTTCTGAAATTTCTGACATGAAGCACTGGGCTAATAGAGTATACAGCTGGGCTACTTATTGACCCCACCCAGGTCCCAGCTGGCCATATAGACTCAGACGTAAAGGTACATCTCTGAACTCTACTTTAGAGCTGTCCCTATTGAAGTAGGCCTATGTTCCCTGCTGGCGGCCATCTTGAATAAAGAGCAGACATGAAAAGCACCATTTTTGTAGGGGACCATCAGAGGACTTTAGTGACAAAGTCTAATTCCAATTGGCTAAGACACTTCTTTGCTGAGGACTACCCAAGGACTTTCATGGCCAAAGTTGGTTCCAATTAGTTAAGCAGTTTCAGAGGAGAAGATCTTTGGATGTGTTTCCCCATAGAAACCAATGTTAAAACTACGTTCCCCGCCGTAAGCCATCTTGGAAAAGCCTCAACATGAAAAACACCTTTTTTTGCAGGGGACCACTCAAGGACTATTATCACCAAGCTTGGTTCAAATTGGCTATGCAATTTCAGAAGAGAAGATCTTTGAAGTGTTTTCCCAAAGTGTCCAATGTTAAAACTATGTTTCCCAGCGGCAGCCATCTTGGATATAGTGCAGACATGAAAAACACCCTTTCTTACAGGGGATCACCCATGGACTATTGTGGCCAAGTTTGGTTCTAATTGACCCTGCAGTTTCAGAGAAGATCTCTGAATGTTTTTTCCAATAGGGTCCAATGTTTAAACTATGTTCCCAGCTGGCAGCCATCTTGGATATAACACAGACATCTAAAACTCATTTTTTTTTTTGTAGAGGACCACCCAAGGGCTATTGTAGCAAAGGTTCAAATTACCCTGTAGTTTCAGAGAAGATCTTTGAATGAAAAGTTTATGCCAGATGGACAATGAACGCAAAGTAATGGCTATAGCTCACCCTGGCTGTACCCGGGTGAGTAAAAATGATGTTTTTTCCCCAAAAATCTTATGTTAGACTATATGTTCTCCACTGTTAGCCATGTTTTTTTTCCAACCAACTGAAATGAGCAACAAAACCTTCCATACATCATTGCAGTACAGTTTATTTAACTTTGCTTAAAAGGTTTTAGGGCGACAGATGATGAAAATGATTATTTTTCAATATGGTCCAATGTTAATCTATGTTTAACACTGGCAGCCATGTTCTTGTCGCATCTGACCAAAATGAGCAAGCTTTGTAACAAACCTTCAATACATAGTTCCAGTACAATTTAGTCAAATTTTCTTCAAAAGTTTCAGAGCAGATGATGAAAGGGTAATTTTCTCTAAGGTCCAATGTTAAACTATGTTCAGGGATGGCCCTATGTTTTTCATCAGATCAGAACGAAATGAGCATCTTTGTGAAGGACCTTCCATGTATTGTTCCAATCAGTTTAGTTAAATTTGCCTCAATAGTTCTAGAGCACATGACTAAAATGATTAGAGTTCCTATCATTGTTTAGGTTTGTCCTTGGTCTTATTTGTGTTTTGCCTGTGTAGTTCTCTGGCAGATTGTAGCATGCAATTGTAATTTTCAGCCATTTTAGATGTTTCTTGTTGTCTTTTATTTCAATGCTAATCCATGTTCAGCACTGGACACCATGTTTTTTTTATCTGATAAGGATGAAGAAAGCAGTCTTTGTAAAACACCTCCCATACATCATTTTGTTAAGTTTAGTTAAATTTGCTTCAGTGGTTCCAGAAGAGAAGATGGAAATGTGCTTTTCCAAAAGGATCCAATGTTAAACTATGTTCATATCTGGAAGCAATGTTTTTTATCCAATCAATAGGAAATGAGCAAACTTTATAAAAGAACTTCTGTTCATCATTCCAATTTTTGTAAAGGACCTTCATAAATAATTCCTGTCAAGTTTGGTTGAATTGGATTCAGTATTTTCATAGGAAGAGATGAAAATGTGATAAGCTAACTGATGGATGGACAAAATTTGCTTCAATAATTTCAGAGAAGATAATGAAAATGATGTTTTTCATTAGGCCCAATGCTTTTTCATTAGGGTCCAATGCTAAACTAAGTTCAGTGTTGGCGGCCATGTTTTCAGTCAAATGGCAACAAAATGAGCAATCTTTGTAAATAACAGTCCATTTGTCATTCTTGTATAGTTTGCTTGAATTTTCTTCAGAGGAGATGATCAAACTATGAGTTTTCCATAAGGCCAATAACTGTGTTCCATGCTCTGTTTTGTGTATATAAAAAGGAAATGACCAATCTTTGTAACAGACCATCCCTGCATCATAGTTAAATTTGCTTCATTAGTTTCAGAGTGAAAATAATAGCATTTCATTGAAGTGATGAATTTATTTTTATTCAAATAAATTGCAAAGAAAATCTTAAAAAATATATACCCATAACAAAACGAGATGATAAGAAAATGTAATAGATAAAACTGATAAAATCTAATGATGAAGAATGATATTGTTTTCTTTAGCTATTTCAGTTACGCATAAATACAATACTATGTATTTTGACGGAAAACAAATTAGAAGCATGATGTCATTTTCCTTTAATTCGTTGTGTAAGGTTTATAAAATATCCAATTTCTGTAAATATGTGCCATTATATTGGACCTTCAATTCTGTCAGTAATATTTTGCATTCTGTTTTTCTGAGAATTTTAACAACATCAATAAATCTTTCAACATGAGCCTCAGGTCTGTCTTTATATGAGAAGCTTCTCAATGGCTTGCTGTATTGTTTGAATCTGAGGTCTTAGGTTGGACCCTTCATTTACAGTCACTGAACAGGAAATCACTGGTCTAGATACACCACAAGCTCTTCCCAAAGCTGAAAAGAGGTTATACAATTCACTATCAAGGATCAATAATAATGTGCCATATAAGATTATACATGTAAAATGTCATAAATATGTTGTTTCCTTTTTCACTTAACAAACATTGCAGTTGAGCTTTCAAAATTCTTTTCCAAAAACATATAATTTCAAACTATTGAAACTTTCTTCACAATTTCCAGTTATAATAAGGAGGAGATGCAGACAATACTATAATTAACATGGAAAGACTGTCGAATTCAAGATGACAGAATGTAAGCTTTATGTGTTAAGATACAAAAATTTCTAATAATTTCACTTGAAGAGTAGTTTTATTGCTTTCTGTTCAGTATTTCTATGTTCTGGTTTTAAGGATTTGAGGAATCCAATAGGATGAAGGACTGGGTTAATATGGTAATAATATTTCATTCTGAATATGTTGAAGTGTCCAGTTTCACACCATATGTGTTGAGCATTGTCCTGGCAAGGAGATATGAACAAATATTTAGGAATTATGCATCCTTTCAAAACTACATGAAAAACCCTGGACTTATTTGTTTGCAAACATAAGTGAGAATAGGTGGTCTGCTCAACATTATTTTGTAATGTTAACTGTGGTTGGATTAGATTCTTATTCAACTGAAATATTAGACATTTCTTTTAATTAATGCTTTAAGTTCAACATTTCAAATTCTCTATTTGGAATATTCACACACTTTCAAAAAGTAATTTTGAATTTCTCAGACAAACTTTACTGGCATTGCACTATTGTTTGCACCATACAAGTATAAATTCAATTTCATGCTTCTTGGAAGGTTTTGGCCCAATAAAACTAGTTTAACTCCACTGCAACAGGTTTGCGCCTGTCCTAAGTCAGGTTATTTATTAAGCCTTTGTGTGTCTTGTCCGTTTTCTAGTTAGTTTAATTTATGTCAATAGGAGTCTAGGATGATGTTTTTTCGCTGAAATTGATTACTCTTTGTTTAGGGGCCAACTCTGACCTGCCATTGGGTGTGGGGTTTCCTCACCGTACATTGAAGATCTTTATGGTGGCTTTGAGTTGTTATTACTCCCCTTTGGGTCATTGTCTCTTTGACACATTCTCCGTTTCCCTTCTTTTTTCTATTTTCTGCAAATAAGGCAAACTGTGTGCTTATAATTGGTGTTTGAAACTACAATATAATGTATCATCGACACCAGGTCTACAAGAATGTAAATCCTTATAGACCTCAGACCATTTGGAAGACCAAGTCACAATATGATTTTTTGTATAACAAACTTGTGATAGACAATCGGTCCATTAAATATAATAACAAGGAAGCCCAAAGTCAAAGACATATAAAACAGCCAAATCCCTTGGTGGGAATGCTATCTCAGTATTCATGTCTCTAATTCTAACCCCGTTGAGTTCTTACCATAGACCCTTTTATTTAAAATTTATGCCCTATATTAGCATTGATATTTGCAAATCCGGGGAGATGGGCAAGTTTCCACGTTGACTGGATTTATAGACAGTTTATATATACCAAAGCAGTGTATATTTCAAATTCATTGTCTGATTTACTCTTATTGGATTGATTCATATATTTTTTAGATTTTTAAAATACTTTTATCAACATATATACTCACCCTGTTTTGATCTAACAAATACATATGGAACATTCTGAAAGTAAAATATAAAACATCTAGTGATCTCATGATTTCATTGAATAATTTTCTGTCAGCAAAATATACTTCAACTAAATTTAACTCAGTCAAAATATAATACAATTTAAAACAAGTCTTTAACTAAAACATGCATTGTTTATTCACCCTACTATTCAATGTCAATTTCAGTTTTGTGTCTGCAGTATTTATTGAAGAGAGAACAATGACAGGGAACAAATGAAATTTTTTTTTCAGATCTTAAAAATAAGATATATCTTTTGCAATGATCATATTCCTACAGTCTCAAGGGTTAAACATAAAATTTCTTGATGAAGCTCAAAACTTTAATGCTTAACCCCCTTGAAAATAGAAATATATGTATTGTATAATGATCATAAATTTCAGAGATAAATTTTTAAATGGATCTATTTGTTAGTAATTCTCTATCTGTATGTACAGTCTATGTCTTGAAATGTCCCTTGAAAATGTTACTATTTCCTTCAATTTTATCTGCTGAAAAGTGTGACTGCAGAAGGGTAAAATAACATCTTTTTCATTTGGAGTTTTGATCAGACATAAATGTGGGAGTTTGGATGAGACATAAATCCTTTGGAGTTTTTGCTCAATCCTATAACTCTGGGAGTGTTGATTATCAAAACTGCAATTTGGGGAATTTTGATAAACCTTTGACTTGAATGTTTCGATTTTACCCAAGACCTTTTATCAAACTTGTGACTCTAGCTGGGAGTTTCGGTCAGACATTCACATATTTGAGTTTTGGTTAGATCTCTCAATAATAAAGGGCTATATCGAGCGCAGCATGATACGACAACAGCATGTCGACCACTGAAATTTGAACAAGTGTAAACTAAAATGAATGTGGACACAGTAATTTGCAGGACACAATAAGGACCTTGACACATTAATTAACTGGACACAAACTAGTCAAAATAAAATTAGCCCTTTTAATCCCTTATTACTAGGATATTGTAAGAGCTAAAAAATTCTGTTGACTACCATCAAGAGAAATCCAAGGAAACCAGAGGCTCCCACGAGCCTGTATCGCTCACCTGGCTTTCAGTTGCCACAATCAAGGTAACATTGTAAGTTATACAGTTGATCTTTAGTTTCAACTTTTGTAGCTCGAACACCTCTAATATCTTGAACTGTTTGTAAAGTCTGATCATGTTTTACTATATTTCTTTGTTGGGCTTTTTTGACAAAAAACATTCTTGCTAAGGACCACTTTCGACACCAGTTTTGAAGTCGAGACATCATTTTGTAAATGGCAGTCAACAAACAATTTTCAACATCGGTTTTGAAATCGCAACATCAATATCTATTTGGAAATCAAATTTCATTGAAATCGGAAAATGCTGAATTTTCCTGCCTTTTTTGGCGACCATTTTAAAAAATGGCGGTCAACAAACAATTTTTAACATCAGTTTTGAAGTTGCAACATCAAGACCTATTTGGAAACCAAATGTCATTGAAATCGGACAATGTTGAATTTTCCCGCCTTTTTGGCAGCCATTTTGAAAATGGCTGTCAAGGAACAATTTTCAACATCAGTTTTGAAGTCCCCATAGCATAGCAAACATTTCATCATTTTACACTTAACCTTCATCTTCTATAGATTTGGAAATAAAAGATGAAAAATACGAAAATTTAAAAAATTTGGTGAAAAAAAGGCAATAACTCCTTCAAGGGTTTATGGATTTTCTTCAAAATTTCAGGGTGGGTAGATCTTGATATGCTGAACATGTTTAAAATTTACACTTGACCTCTATCTGTTACACTTTTTGAAATAAAAAATAAAATAAAGGGCTACGCCGAGCGCAGCATGATACGACCGCAGCATGTCGACCACTGAAATTTCAACAAAAGTAGTTTAAAGTGAATGTGGACACAGTAAAGAGCTTGACAAAATAATTAGATGGACACAAAAAGAAGCTTGACACAGTTATTAGCTGATCACTTACTGATGAAAAAAAACATAAGAGCTATGCAAAATATGTACTATCAACTAAAACTTTACATCCACAGAAATTCAAAGAAAAAAATTCCATCGAAATCTGATGAAAAATAAAGATATGACATATTTAGAAAAATTGCAATTTCAGTCCCTCTGACCCCATGTAGCTCGGAAACGGTAAGAGCCACGCCAAATCTGTTTCCATACCTCTGAAAGCTTAGATCAAGAGGAATCCAAAGAAAAAAATCCAATCGAAATCCGATGAAAAATAAAGATTTGACATATTTAGAAAAATTGCATTTTTGGCCCCTTTGACTCCTTGTAGCTCGGAAACAGTAAGAGCTACACAAAATCCATTTGCATACTGCTGAAAGCTTTGATCAAGAAGAATCCAAAGAAAAAAATCCCATTGAAATCCGATGAAAAATAAAAGATTTGACATATTCAGATAAATTGCATTTTTGGCCCCTTTGACCCCTTGTAGCTTGGAAACGGTAAGAGCTACACAAAATCCGTTTACATACTGCTGAAAGCTTAGATCAAGAAGAATCCAAAGAAAAAAATCCCATTGAAATCCGATGAAAAATAAA
>MJUU01004166.1:55888-93432 GCA_002080025.1 Modiolus philippinarum
TCCATTGAAAAAAACTGCATCAAAATCGGACTAAAAATAAAAAATTTATTTTTTTTGAGATTTGGCCCTGTTGGGCCCAATTTATCTCGTAAGCGGTACATGCTACGTGAAATCCATTGGCATACACCAGATTGGAAATTTTCTCAGGAGCACACTGAAACAAACCCCATCAAAATCCAACAATTAATAAAGTTTCCACAGTCAAAAATGTGAAAATACCCAATTTTACCCCTTTTTGGCCCCTTTTTCTAAAACGGGCGGGGCCACCAACTCAAAATTAAAACCTCTGTTTACGCGTGTGCCAAGATACATCATACTAAAATTTCATAATGATCCGTCCACTAGAAGCAAAGTTACGCTGTCCACAGACGCCGACGACGCCAGCGCCATACCAATATACGACCGCAAAAATCGCAAAAATTTTGCGGTCGTATAAAAAAGTGTGGAAAACTGACATTTTAAGTGAAATTTTCTAAGTCCAAGGCCCAAAAGTCTGTCAATTATCAGTGGACCGGAAGCAAAACTTAATTGTGATCTGTAACTCATTAAGATAGACTCGCATATCAGATCAATATCTGCAACAGTTTTAAAATAAAGGGCTACGCCGAGCGCAGCATGATACGACCGCAGCATGTCGTCCACTGAAATCTGAAAAAGTGTAATGGACAAACGAAAGAGCTTGACACAATAATTAGAAGGACGCAATAAGGAGATTGACCCAGAAATTAGCTGGACACAATCTAGGGAAAATAAAAATTAGCCCTTATGACTCCTTATGATTCCTCTTTGACCCTTTATAGCGCAGAAACGGTAATANAAAAAACGTGCTTAAAACTGACATTTTACTAAAATTTTCTAAGTCCAATTGCAAGGCCAATTATTCTGTCAAAAATTAGTCGACCGGAACCAAACTTGATCTTGATCTGTAACTCATTGAGGTAGACTACATACAAAATATCAGATAAATATCTGCAATGGTTTTGAAAAAAATGTGCGGAAAACTGACATTTTACTAAAATTTTCTAAGTCCAAGGCCCGTAACTCCGTCAAAAATCAGTGGACTGAAACCAAACTTAAACTTGATCTGTAACTCACATACAAAATATCCGATCAATTCCTGCAACAGTTTAGAAAAAAAAGTCTGATGTGGGACTGACAGACGGATGGACGGGTGGACGAACAGAGCGCAAACTTAAAGTCCCCTTCGGCTATTGCTGGCAGGGGACTAACAACAAGAAAAGCATTGCTCCATTGCTTTGTTTTATATGTATTTGTAGAGGCTTTGTCTCATGTGCATTTACCCCACATGATGCATATTCTTTCCTTGTTTATTTTCTGATGTGGGTCCAAATCTGCTCTTTTAGTTTTCATTGAATTCCTTTTTACAAAAATGTTAACACCTTTTAGAGATTTCTTCATTTCCCATAATATTTACAGTATATCCTTCCACCATAGTTTTCTATAATGGTTATATAACTTGCATGCAGTATACCCTTGCTTCCAGTTTACACTTTTGTTCTGCTACAAGTTTCAGAATGCTTACACAGCAAAATTTTGACTTGTGCAACTGTTTTCCACTGAAATACAATGTACATATGTACATGTTTTGTTTTTTTTTACTTCTTAAAGCTTCTTATATTTGTTTCAAAGACTTAAGGTAGTTTTGGATTAAAACTGTATATCTAAAACTTCAAGTACATACACTGATATACAATTACCTTCATTTGCTCCTTTCTTTAATTCTTTACAGCTTGCTGCCTTCTGTACCAGGTCTAAAATTTTCTGTGTAAGATTAGGATCTGCCAATGGATAGGCTTTAGGGTTTACTTCATCTGCCTGCAATACAGTGTAAACATGGTAAAGGCTTGCAAAATCTACAGAGAGATTTACTATCATCAATTATCAACAAGATCAAGTTTGGCTAATTAAACAAAGATCTACAACTGTATGGTGATAACACTGCAATTAGACCAAGTACAGAATGTGGATACATGTTATTCGGGAATCTTCACAGGGGATACAGGTTCATATTCCCCGTCTGTGTTTTATATCTCCTGAGCCAGGTTCATATTCCCTGTCCGTGTTTTACATAGGGCACAGACAGGGATTATGAATCCGTATCCCTGTGAAGCCTGAATAACTTTTACATTCTGCTAGAAGTGCTATAATATTTCTTTTAAAAGAATTCTTGCTACCACCAGGATACTGTCTAATATCCCTTGTCAGGGTAACCTGGATATTTCACTTCAGCAGAATATAATACAGTACGCAGCTTAACATATCCCTTTGATTACATATAAAATTGGCCGATGTTCAAAACATTCTATAGAATTCATTTCTTCTCTTATTTTTATGATTACTGTACCCTTAAAAACTGCTTGACAAACAGCTTCTTCTTGTTATTAAAAGTATTATATTATGCTCTGTAATTTCAATTTTGTTAAAATATAAACACAAGAGGCTCTCAAGAGTCTGTATCGCTCACCTGGGCCTTATATTGGCTGACATAGACAGTCCAATTAACCTGAATAATAAATGACATCATTTTCGAGTATGTTTATAGACCTTGATGGTGTTTGCTTCAAAGTTGAAATATATTCATGATGGCAACCATTTTGGATATGGTTACCATTTTTGAAGGAGGTCAACTGAGGAACGAACATAAAAATCAAAAACTTTCAAGGATATTATCCAAGGACAGTTATATGACTAAGTTTGGTTTCAATTGGCCGAGTAGTTTCAGAGGAGAAGATCTTTGCATGTGTTTTCCCATAAGGTCAAATGTTAAACTAAGTTCCCATCCAGAACGAGGTGAAGACTTGTTGGACAATTTTTCTAAAGAGGACCACCCATGAAATATTGTGACCAAGTTTGGAACCAATTAGCTTTGTTGTTTCAGAGGAGAAAATCTTTGAATGCTTTCCCATAGGGGCCAATGTTAGACTATGTTCCCCGCTGGGGCCATCTTTGATGGGATGCAGACTTGCCAGACACATTTTTTTAAAGAATATTGTGTCCAAGTTTTGTTCAAATTATCCTAGTAAATTCAGAGGAAAAATCTTTGAATGTGTTTTCCTATAGGGTACAATGTTAAAATAAGTTCCCTGCTGGCAGCCATCTTGGATGATGTGCAGACTTGCCAGGCATATTTTTTGAAGGGGATTAACCAAGGACTATTGTGACCAAGTTAAGAAAAATTGGCATTGTTGTTTCAGCGAAAATCTTTGAATGCTTTCCCAAAGCGCCCAATGTTAAATTATGTTACCCGCTAGCGGCCATCTTGGATGTGATGCGGACTTGACAGAAATATTTTTCAAAGGGGCAAACTAAAGACTATTGTGACCAAGGTTGCTTCCAATTGGCCAAATAGTTTTTCAGAATGCGATCTTTGAAAATGTTTTCCTATAGCGTCAAATGTTAAACTATCTTCCCCACTGGCGGCCATCTTAAAAGAGGTCAGAGAACTTGACCAAGTTCAATAAAATGTAGTCCTTGACATGCTGAACTTTTTTGCAATTTAAACTTGACCTCTATCTCAAGGCGTTTTTGAAGTATAGGACAAAAACTATAAAATCACGAAAAATTTGACCAATAAAGGGCCATAACTCGTATATACATTGTGTAGGTACTTGGATTTTCTTCAAAATTTCCATGTAGGTAGATCTTGATATGCTGGACATTTTTGGAATTTAAACTTAACATCTATCTTTTATAGTTTTTTTAATAAAAAACTTGAGGCTCACATGAGCCTGTATCGCTCACTTGGTCACTAGTTTTATTCATTGTCACCTATAGACAACCCATTCATACTATAAATCAGTTCAGCAGATGTTACATTTTCATTCTTGGATGAGGTACAAACTAAAAATCACAAACTTTGGAAGGGATCACCCAAAGAAAATTGTAACCAAGGTTGGTTCCAATTGGCTCAGTAGGTTCAGAGGAGAAGACATTTGAATGCATTTCCCAAAGAGTCCCTATGTTAAACTATGTTCCACGCTGGCGGCCATCTTGAATGAGGTATGAACATAAAAATCATAAACTTTGAAGGAAAATATCTAAAGACTATTGTAACCAAGTTTGGTTCGAATTGGCTCAGTGGGTTCAGAGGAGAAGACATTTGAATGCATTTCCCATAGGGTCCCTATGTTAAACTGTGCTCCACGCTGGCAGCCATCTTGGATGAGGTACAAACAAAAAAATCACAAACTTTAAAGGGGACCACCCAAGGACTATTGTGACAAAATTTTGTCCCCATTGGCTCAGTGGTTTCAGAAGAGAAGATTCTTTGAATGCATTTCCCACAGGGTCCTATGTTAAACTATCTTCCCCGCTGGTGGCCATCTTGGATGAGATGCGAACCTGCTGGACATATGTAGTAGCGACATCAATATCCACTTGGAAACCAAATTTCATTGAGATCAGACAATGTTGAATTTTCCCGCCTTTTTTGGCAGCCATTTTGAAAATGGCGGTCAACGAACAATTTTTAACATCAGTTTTGAAGTTGCTACATCAATACCTTTTTGGAAACCAAATTTCATTGAAATCGGACAATGTTGATGTCGCAACTTAAATTGCAGTTCTGGAAAACCTGAACACTTTTGCAATTCACATTTAACCTTTATCTCAAGTTTTTGAAAAATGTTCAAAATTAGTGAAAATTCAAAGAAAAAGCGGCAATAACTCCAATGTGGGTTGTAAGATTTTCTTCAAAATTGCAGGACATGTAGATCTTACTATGCTGACCATTTTTGTTACACAAACTTCACTTCTATCTTCTATCAATTTCAATATATAAGACCAGAAGTAACAAAAAACTGAAAATTTTATGGAAAAGGGGCAATAACTCCAAGACGGATAAAGGGATATTCTCCAAAATTGCAGGGCAGGTTGATCTCATCATGCTGATCATTTTTAGCCTTTTTCAGAATTTTGATATCTGTAATGGTTTTCGAGTAATTTGCAAAAAAAAGCAATTTACCAGTATGTTCTATTTTTAGTAACAGCGGCCATGTTGTTTGGTCTAGATCTACGGACATAAAAATCACAAACTTGAAAGAGCATACCCTGGTGATGATTCAGGCCAAGTTTGGTTACTATTGGCCCAGTAGTTTCAGAGGAGAAGATCTTTGAATGAAAGTTAACGGATGACCGAAGCAGAGTGATGGCAAAAGCTCACATGGCCTTTGGCTAGGTGAGCTAATAAACCAGAGGCTCCCTGGAGCCTATATCGCTCACCTGACTTTCAGTTGCCACAATCAAGCTAACATTGTAAATTATAGTTGAACTTCAGTCTCTCAAACCTTGGTAGAGCAAACACCACCATCAACTTGGACTCTATTTTAAGTATGATCATGTTTTACTGTACTTTGTTGGGCTTTTTTGACAAAAACTGTCTTGCTAAGGACCACTTTCGACACCAGTTTTGAAGTCGAGACATCATTTGGTAAATGGCAGTCAACAACAATTTTTAACACCATATCTTTAAGTTACGACATCAATATCTATTTGGAAACCAAATTTCATTGAGATCAGACAATGTTGAATTTTCCCGCCTTTTTTGGCAGCCATTTTGAAAATGGCGGTCAACGAACAATTTTTAACATCAGTTTGAAGTTGCTACATCAATACCTTTTTGGAAACCAAATTTCATTGAAATCTGACACTGCTGGATTTTCCCAGCTTTTTGAAAATGGTGGTCAACGAACAATTTTCAACACTGGTTTTGAAGTTGCAACATCAATATCTATTTGGAAACCAAATTTCATTGAAATTGGACAATGCTGAATTTTCCCACCTTTTTTGGTGGCCATTTTGAAAATGGCGGTCAACCAATGATTTTCAACATCAGTTTTGAAGTCGCCACAGCACTGCAAACATTTTATCAATTTTGAAACTGTGAAAAAGGGCAATAACTCCTATAAGGGTTTTTGGATTATCTTCAAAATTTCAGGGTGGGTAGATCTTGACATGCTGAATATTTTTGCAAATTAAAGTTGACTTCTATCTCTTATAGTTTTTCTGATAAAAAATTAATAAAGTTAAAATTTTGCAAATTTTACAGAAAAAGGGCAATAACTCCAAGACAGGTTTTCGGATTTTCCAAATTGCAGGGCAGGTAGATCTTGCTATGCTGATCACTTTTACTCCGGTCAGATTTTTGATATCTGTAACTGTTTTGAGTTATTTGCAAAATCAGCAATTTATCCCAATGTTCTATTTTTAGTAACAGCAGCCATGTTGTTTGGTCTTCGGACTAGTCAAACACAATTTTTAAACTGCATACTCTGGTGATGCTTCAGGTCAAGTTTGGTTACAATTGACTCAGCAGTTTCAGAGGAGAAGATTTTTGAAATTGTTGACGGACGACGGACGCAAAGTGATGGCAAAAGCTCACATGGCCTTTTAGGCCAGGGAGCTAAAAACATCAAAATTTTGAAAATATTACGGAATAAGAGCAATAACTCTAAGATGGGTCATCAGATTTTCTTCAAAATTTCAGGGTGGGTAGATCTTGTCATGCTGATCATTTCTACTCTGGCAGAATTTTGATATCTGTAACGGTTTTCCAGTTATTTGCCAAAAACTGCAATTTACCCCTATGTTCTATTTTTAGTAACGGCAGCCATGTTGTTTGACCTAGGACATAGAAAATAACAAATTTCAAACTAGATACCCTGATGATGATTCAGTTGAAGTTTAATTCAATTTGGGTCAGTGGTTTCAGAGAAGATTTTTTAAAGTGAGCTAACGTCGGACAGACGCCAAGTGATGGCAAAAGCTCACCCAGGCATAGCCATGTGAGCTAACAAGCAATTCCTAAAGGTTCCAGGGAATCTAGTGTCTCGCCTGCTCATTCCTTTTACTCTATAGTCTGCCTATATTAAGACGTGGTTGCTAAAAATTCTAAGAAATAACTGGTCTTTGACAGTATCAGGAAATTTATCAAAATTGGAATAAAAATTTCCTGAAATCTCATCATTGAAAATATTTTTTTTGACTGAAATTCCACCAAAAAGCATGGTTGTGGAAAAGAATTCCCATAAATTCCTTGTCTTTGAGAGTTTCAGGAAATTTACCAGTTTGGAATTGAAATTTTTTAAATCTAACCTTTGAAAGAAAATGTTTTCACTAAAAGTCATCCAAAAAGCATGGTTGCTAAAAAGAATTCCTAAAGATTGCTCATATCTCGAGAGTTACAGGATATTTACCGAAATTGGAACTTTATTTTTTTATTCTTATTTTTTTATAATCATGTCGGATTTGAAAAAATGGCTAAAGTATTTGATTGTATGCAAAAATTTCAAAAATTGTTGGTGTTGGACATTTTCAGGAAATTTACCAAAGTTGGAACCAGAATAAATCTCTGAAATCTTATTGCTTATCTAAAGACTATATGCAACAATTCTACATAGAAATAGAATTTCCAAAGTTCAAATTTTGTTTAAAAATTGTCGATATATGGACCTAAACAGAAAATTTAGCCAAATTCATTAATGCAGAAAAAATAGGTCAAGGTGACATAATTCTGGTATGTGTATGTTGGTTACTACTAAAGATGTAACCACTTACTAATCGTCATCTTTCTATGGCATGTAGATGCTGAGTTATGGAACAAACAAAAAAAATTAATTGAAAAAAAAAAAAATCCAACTATATATGCTAATGGCAAAATACAGAAAAATTGGAATTGGAAGTTTAAAAACAAGAGGCTCTCAAGAGACTGTATCGCTCACCTGGCCTTTGATTAACATAAACATTTTATGTTAAAGAGCCCTTATATATAATTAAACTATAAATCCAATATCCCTAATTAGTTAAAGGGTAGAAGACCTCTGTTAATTTAACATTGGACCCCATGGGAAACACCAAGTTCCCTGCTAGCTGCCATGTTGGATATCGCGCTGACCCGAAAAACACCTTTTTTGCAACGGACCACTAAATGACTATTGCGGCCAAGTTTTGTTCCAATTGGCTCAGTACATTCAGAGGAGAAGATCTTTGAATGAGTTTTCCTATAGGGTCCAACTATATCCCCCGCTGGCAGCCATGTTGAATGTAGTGCAATCCTGAAAAACACCTTTTAGTACGGAACCACCCAAAGACTTTTGTGGCCAAGTTTGGTATCAATTGGCTTAGTAGTTTCAGAGAAGATCTTTGAAAATGTTTTCCTATAGGGTCCAATGTTAAAACTATGTTCCCAGCTGGCAGCCATCTTGGAAATTGCGCAGACCTAAAAAACACCCTTTTTGTAAGGAACCACCCAAGGACTATTGTGACCGAGTTTGGTTCCAATTGGCCCAGTAGTTTCAGAAAAGAAGATCTTTGAATGTGTTTTCCCATAGGCTCCAATGTTAAAACTATGTTTCCCGCTGGCGGCCATCTTGGAATTCGCGCAGACCTTAAAAACACTTTTTTTGTAAGGGATCACCTAAGGACTATTGTGGCCAAGTCTGGTTCCAATTTGCCCAGTAGTTACAGAGGAGAAGATCTTTGAATGTGTTTTCCCATAGGGTCCATGTTAAAACTATATATGTCCCCCGCTGGCGGCCATGTTGAATGCAGTGCGATCCTGAAAAACACCTTTTTTGTAAGGGACCACCCAAAAACTATTGTGGCCAAGTTTGGTACCAATTGGCTCATAAGTTTCAGAGAAGAAGATCTTTGAAATTGTTTTCCCATAGGGTCCAATGATAAAACTATGTTTCCCGCTGGCTGCCATTTTGGAAATCAATCGGACCTAAAAAACATCTTTTTTGTAAGGGACCACCCAAGGACTGTTAAGGCCAAGTTTGGTCCCAATTGGCTCAGTAGTTTCAGAGAAGATCTTTGAAAGTGTTTTCCCATAGGGTCCAATGTTAAAACTATGTTTCCCGCTGGCAGCCATCTTGGAAATCAGGTGGATCTAAAAAAACACCTTTTTTGTAAGGGACCACCCAAGGACTATTGTGGCCAAGTTTGGTTCCAATTGGCCCAGTAGTTTCAGAGAAAAAGAATTTGAAACGTTTTTTTCCATAGGGTCAAATGTTAAATTTTGGTCCCAGCTGGCGGCCATCTTGGATGACATACAGACCTGAGCGACACAATTTTTAAAGGGGACCACCCAAGGACTATTGTGGCCAAGATTTGTTTCAATTGGCCCTGTGGTTTCAGAGGAGAAGATCTTTGAATGAAAAGTTCACAGACGGACGGACAGACGACGGACGCAAAGTGATTGCAAAAGCTCACCCTGGCATAGCCAGGTGAGCTATAAAGTCTAATATTTGGGTTAACCAAATGTGGACGACGATGATGGAATCTATGGTCGCTATGTCTTGCCTTCGTGACATTTGTTGCAGGTGAGACAATAAAACTAGAGCTGTCGCCGAATGGCAGCTAGTTAAACCCCCAATTATTGAACCCTGAATCAATATGGCATGTATAAATTTAGATGTGTGTGTGGACATACTACATATGTGGATACAATAAAAGTTTGACACAATTATATACCTCCCCCTTTTCAAAAAAATATACAATGTTGAACCATTCAAAATTTTAAGCAGCAACCATATTACTTAATACACATCTTCCGGTGGTATACTGGTAATCCCCTGTATACTTCACTTGTGCAACATTTCATCAAAATTCAAGCATCCATTCCACAGGACATGCGCTAACAAGGTTGACCCTCCTCCCGAACCATTTTTCCAGAAAATATTCAAAGACGAACTAGACATCTGAGAGATGACAGCCATCTCTGTGGGCCCCATCATGTCATCAAGATATCAACAGAATGCAATATACAAAAGCAATAATCTGACCCACTGGACAACCAAAATTCTTAATTTACTCGTCTGTCTCTTAATAATTAAGTGAAATCTAGTTAAATTAAGAGATTGACGAGTAAATTCAGTGACGATTTTTAAATCAAGAATGTCCAAGTTAAAATCAGATGTTCCAATTAAATTAAGAGTGGACGAGGAAATTAAGAGAGTGTCCCAGTTAAATTAAGAGAATGTCCCGGTTAATCAACCTATCAGAAACTAGAACAACATCTACCAATATTGGTTATATAGAGTAAATGGAAAAATAGATACATATTTTATTTATAATTTTTTTTTCATTTCGTATCTGTTGATGAACATCCGCGATCCGTGGTTTGTACATTTCAAAATATTTCATAAATACAAACATATATATATTGCAGCTTTCTGTAGACTTTTGTAAGAATGTTAAAAAAATAACTTTTCACCATACATTTGTTGTATTTTCTTCACTTTTATCAGTTAAGTATAAATCCTCGGTAATTTTGTGTATTGATTTAGTGTACTGTTATTTATAGAGGGCGCTAAAAATACACAGGTAAGGTATGAATAAAAGATAGATTTTTATAGCACTTCAAAATTTAACAATTGTTTCTTTTCTTTCAGACGGATAAATCAGGTAAAAAAATAATTTTTGCATGATTTATAAATTTTAGTTGTTACTAATTTCATGTTTATTGTTGTTTACAACTTGACTTGTTATTTAATATTTGAAAACGTAGTTTTACTTAGTTTCTTCTGTTTTTAGTCAAGGACGTATATTTATATCTATAATATACGTCCTTGGTTTAGTTTTAAATATTTTTTGAATTTCTTAAATATTGATTACTGTTTTTATTGCCTGATAAATTGATGAGAATCTTTTTTAAAAACCCGGGACAAGAACTATTTCATAATTCAGTTCAGTCTAAATTTTAATGCAGAGTACTCTATCATAGCGACGGAGATAATTGTCCCTTTAACTAAATACAAGTTCGATCAGATATTAATAAATTATAGTATTTCAGTAAAGTTAACCTTATCATAGATGTTTAATTTATTTTTTTTTCAGCTCTGAAGAAAAATATTTTTATCGTGTTTTGCTATTTGCCCACGCGTGCCGGGAGATATGCTTACCCTCCAACCACCAGTTTTGTGGGGGTTCACACTGATAGTGCTTTAGTTCTGTGTATGTTGCAACTAAAAACAAAGTTTAATTTATATTTTGTNTACATATGCGTTATTGTCTCGTGTTCATTTACTCCATATCCTTTTGTGAAATAAAGATTGAAACATATATACCATATATCATGCCTCAGATATGTGTAAAAACTGGTCAGGTAAGAACTGAGCTATGCCTCCTTTAAAATAATTTTCAGAAATTTAGATATTGAAAGTTCTCAAATAAATCGGCTATCAGGTCAGCACCGAAATCTGGAAAAACAGTCCTGAGTAATTTTTAGTGAGTGAATAACTAAAAAACTGAGCGAATTTTCTTGACTAAAAATTTGAGCAACTGTATAACACAAATGTGATTTATTAAATTTTCTTTTAGGAATCAAAATTGCATTATTGATCAAACAAAATATGAAAGAAAGTATACATTTGATTCTTTTTTTTTGTTGTTGAAATAAACTTGCGTTTGCTGATACAGAGACTATGTATAACTAACTGTTATATATAGTCCTTGACTGATAGAACGTTAATGGTTAATATAAAGTTAAAAAGTAAACTTTAAAAAACCCAGAACATTGTAAAATTGTATACATCTTGAAAGCAATAAGAATGTAACAATATTTAATAAATTAATTTATAAAATATATATAAAAAACCTTGAGAAAAAAACACAAATGAAACTAAGTAAAACAACGTTTTCAAATATTAAATAAGAAGTCAAAGTTGTAAACAACAATTAACATGAAATTTTTAACAACTAAAATTTATAAATCATGCAAAAATTATTTTTTTACCTGATTTATCCGTCTGAAAGAAAAGAAATAATTGTTAAATTTTGAAGTGCTATAAAAATCTATCTTTTATTCATACCTTACCTGTGTAATTTTAGCGCCCTCTATAAATAACAGTACACTAAATCACCGAGGATTTATACTTAACTGATAAAAGTAATGAAAATACAACAAATGTATGGTGAAAAGTTATTTTTTTAACATTCTTACAAAAGTCTACAGAAAGCTGCAATATATATATGTTTGTATTTATGAAATATTTACCACGGACGTTCATCAAAAACAGATACGAAAAAAAAAAATTATAAATAAAATATGTATCTATTTTTCCATTTACTCTATATAACCAATATTGGTAGTTTCTGATTGGTTGATTAACTGGGACATTCTCTTAATTTAACTGGGACACTCTCTTAATTTCCTCGTCCACTCTTAATTTAATTGGAACATCTGATTTTAACTTGGACATTCTTGATTTAAAAATCGTCACTGAATTCACTCGTCAATCTCTTAATTTAACCAGATTTCACTTAATTATTAAGAGACAGACGAGTAAATTCAGAATTTTGGTTGTCCAGTGACCTTGAAAACAAAGGTCACCAATCATAGTTCATGACACATTGTCTTCAAATGATCTATCAATATGCAAAATATCAAAGCCTACAAGCAGTGACTAACTCTTGATAAATAAGTAAGGGTTGTCTCTATCTCTTAGTGATAAACCGATTATCGCAGACAATCGATTAGCGGTCAATTGAACTTCAAGGATCCTACTAATCGATGTCAAAAACGGTTATCTCCGACGTAGCTGAAAAACATTCCTGATGTGTCAATTCCAATGACCGCTAGCTTTATTCGTCAGAATATTTACGAGAAATGACAAAGTTAATGCATAACTCGTGTCACTGTTCAACAGTGTTCCAGGGAAACAATACACTTTCTGTTAATCGGCATGTCTGAATACAGCAAACTTTTCATGAACAACACATCGGACCACAACGAACGAATACTTAACGGTGAATATATTTACGATACAAAAGTGATAAGATGGTGTACAGGATGCGTTTTATTTACTACTACTCTAGTAATCCGTCTCACTTCTCACTAGAAATTGATATTTAAAAAAAAAGTGGTATTAAAAAAAAAAATAAGGGGATGGGAAGATAGTCCTCTCATGTCTGAACTGAACACATTTTCATGTGTTTTACCGGTATAATGTTTTTGACTAAGGCCAACATTAAAAATATTTTGTTTCCCCTCCCCGGCTGGTTTGTTCAGATTATGGGTAGGTAGGTAGGAAAATTATTTTTTTTTTTTTTCAAATAAAAATTTGACTTAAAATTTCAAATATATTCTAAAAATGCATGTTACTCTTTTTGACTATAGACCAAAACTAGAGCTGTCGCCGAATGGCAACTAATTATGCCCCCGCTCATTGAACCCTGAATCAATATGGCAAGTGCAAATTTAAGCGTGTGTTGACACAGTACAAGTATGGACACAATTATATGCCTCTCCTTTTCCCAAAATATATAAAAGGGAAGTTCTGAGCCTGCAAATCAATTCTATGGGTGCTAGGAAATCTTCCTGTAAAGTTTCATTCATTTTGAGGCACTTTGAATTTTCCCGCCTTTTTCCAGTTTCCATAGCAACGGCAGCCATTTTGAAAATTCTGAGACCCAAAATCATTTCTATGGGTGCTAGACATCCTTTTTGTAAAGTTTCATCAAATTTGAAGCACTTTGAATTTTCGCGCCTTTTTTCAGTTTCCATGGCAACTGCACCCATTTTGAAAATTCCAAAAGATATGTGTGTGCACATATCCACTTATTGTAAGTTAGATTCCTTTGAAGTAATTGGAATTTGTTTGCAAACTTTCTAAAAAAACTTGAAAAGTTGTGTTTTTCATTCGTACGGACGACGGACGGATGAACGAACGGACATACGGACAAGGGTAAAACAATATGTCCCCCGACTTTTCGTCGCGGGGACATAAGAAAATATTGAACAGCAATGGTCAATAAAATTTTTTGGGTTGCAGCAATTTTAGCGGGTCGGTCGTGGGAGGGGAAACAAACATTTTTTTATTTTTGGCCTAATAGGGATAAAATTCAGATTTGACTAAACTGTCTGGTAAGATACAAAGGGAATATTTAGAACAATTTTTCAATTGAAACTTATTTAAATATTGGAAAAAGCAGCACTTAAAAGATCTTAAAAGGTTCCGATTAAAATTGATTGAAACTTATTTAAATATTGGAAAAAGCAGCACTTAAAAGATCTTAAAAGGTTCCGATTAAAATTGATTATAGCTGTCTGATTATTTCCGATGATCGATTATTATTTTTTTCCGATTGTTCAACACTAGTCTCTCTTGATTTTCCCTCTTGATCACCTATACAAGTGATAAGGTAAGCACTTGCAGCAATGATTTGGATTTTGTAGTGGCTTGACAAAGAGTTTTCATATTTTAAAGATGGACATTAATTTGATAGTATCTTTGGTAATTTTGCTTTCCATGACTACTAGCTATAGGGACTTATTTACTGGTTGTCACTTCTATATGTGAACAGTTGTTTTTTGTTTGAGAACAATACTTTTTTATTGATTTAACTTACAGCTGAAACATCCCAGTTTCCAAAATAAGAATTATCATGATTATCATGGGCATCAGGAAAATTCATTTTCACATGGAAAACTGTACTTGCAAAATGACCTAAACAATGCCAAATTTTGCCAAAAAATATTAATTTCTTGCAATATCTTGTCAAATAGCTTCCTAATTTTGCATATTTCATGGCTTACATGTATTTGACTTTAATATTAAAGAAATAGTTTACATGACATTTCAGAGCAAGGTATTTTATCAGTTTGCTGATTAATGGTTATTTAGGATTCCCATTAGAAAAGCTATAAAATCACTTATATAAGTAATTACATAGTCACTTGTTTCTCTGATTCCCCTGACTGTAAATGTCAATATTTTTCACAAAAATAATAAATTGACAAATTCAGAAGCAGAATTCTACCATAGGATACCATTGGATCATTTATGGACGCAGGCTTATGCAGCCCCTGTATCCATATCTGTGAATGACTCAATCGGGCGTACCGGTTCTATGTTGTTGTTGGCACAGCAAGTCCTTGTTGGAGTCATATTTAACTTCTTGGTTTTCCCACTGTTTGTCTAGCAAGATTTCAAATTGTTTTACATCTTTGGCCTGGATAACATTCTCTGGCAAGACATTCCATGCATCTACTACTCTATTTGCAAACGAGTATTTCTTTACATTTAACCTGCTGAATCTCTTTTAAAGTTTCAGGCTATTTCCTCTTGTTCTTGTGTTTCTATCCAGTACTAGCAATTTTTTTTATACTTCATCGTAAATACCCCTTAGAATCTTATAAGTCTCAATCATGTCCCCCTTAGCCTTCTATACCTCAATGTTGGCATAAGTAGTTTTAGTTTCTTTAATCTTTGCTCATAGTCAAGGGCAAGGCCCTCTAAGAAGGGGACAAGTTTCGTTGCTCTCCTTTGGACGTTTTCAATACATTCTATATGACTGTTTATATGGGCTTCACACTGCGGCTGCATATTCAAGATATGGTCTTACCAAGGCTTGGAAAAGATATTTAAAGCTCCTTTCATCTAGATAGGTATACATTCTTCTAATTACAAGCCGTCAAAATTCAGTATGGACAATGCATGGACGAATTAATTGACCTGCGCAAACATGACCTTGGAAATTCCCACTTCAAGCAAACATCGTACGTCACAATTTAAATATCTACTCAGAGACGTCACGATCCAATCAAATCATGTTAAACACGCACACCTCCCGGTTTAGAAATAGAAAACAATGAAACGTGTGTCACGGAACAGAAGTTCTGTCATAACATGTTCCGAAAGGATAAAATATTATAGAATATCTTTTCCAAAGGAACAAATATTACAGTATTTGTTCCTAACGGAATAAACGTTATATAATAGATGTTCCCAAATTGAGGAGAAATATAATATCAATGTTTATAATATTTCTTCAAAATTCAAGATTCTTTATTCTCTAAAAACCATAGATAAACATAGGTACAGAGAGCAATTAAAAATACATTTAATTACCTGAAGAAATTCGCAGATTGATAATTTTTGATAACCTACACAAGTTTTTTAGTGTGTTTCTATTTTTACACTGAAACAGCTTTTTGAATTTCAAAGTATTGATTCTGTACAAACAATATTTCGGTAAATATTGTTTACGCTCTTTTTTTTTCAGATTTACATTCCAAACAAAGTGAAATTCGTCACCTATTTCTTCATCACTACATAAATTACATATTCTATTTTCTCTTTCTATATTTTGCCACCTTCCAACCTCTATAGGCAATCTATGATTAGCTATGATTTTCTATGATTTTCTTCGAAAGGAACTCCTGTTAGGCGGAACAAATAAACGTTGACATCCCAACGTCATATTAATAATTTTTGTTTTGGGGTTACTAATTTTGTTTTCAACTTCTTGTGTGATTTCAGTGTAATTTATTTTGTTAAATTTGTATTTGGCGAAGGACATTTTAAAAATTTTGCATATATCTGAGAAGACGTGAAGGACTAGGCCAAATTCTGCCTCAATGGTTAAATCATTACCAATTTATCGTTTATCTTTTCTATTTGGACTTTTATTTTTAATTTTTGCTGTTGCCCTGGACTGGAAAAGATAAACGATAAATAGGTAATAATTTTACCATAGAGGCAGGAGAATTCGGCCTAGGACAGGAACTATGCATTGTATTCTATCCCTGTTGCGGCATATAACTTAGGGGACGACCCTTTAATTTTCATGGGGATGCTTCGGCGATTTTGCCCAGAAGATTTATTTATTTTCATGAAAATCTCGGACAAATTATTTATTTTCACCAAATGTCACATTAAAATATTTATTTGAATTTGCAATTAAAAAAAATATTCTTCAAATTGAAATTAAATTATTTATTTTCATGAAAATTAGGATAAGAATATTTATTTTCACCGACTCCAAGATTAAATTATCTAGTTACAAAATCGCCCAAGCCCCTCCCCCTGAAAATCAAATGGTCATCCCTTTAACTTGTAGACTGAATATAATTCATTTTGATATAAATACCGCTAATATCTCGCATTTTGCGTTCACGTTCATTTGAAGACACGAATTTAGGACGCGTTTTGTGTCTGTTTAGATCTGTTGCGACGTTTAAAAAAGTTGAATTATTCCATTTCGATACGTAAATATCGCGATTTGTAAGTATTGATCAATGATTGATTTGGTATGCTACTAACGTACTTGATTAAAAGAAATAGTAAAATTTGATTTAATTTATTTATAGATACATGTACTAGTACTTCCCCCTTTTGTGCACGTGCATCAGTTGGGACATAACGTATAAATTCTCTTTAGTGATTGGTTCATCGTATTTGACATTGTTCTGTAGATTCACCTTCAGAATGCTTGCGCAGGTCAGTTTATTGTGATTGGGTTATTAAAATTGTGACGTACAATGTTTATGTATCTACCGAATGATCTTTGTCCATACTGATTTTTGACGGCTTGTAGCCCCATGATGCTATTGGCTTTGTTCATTTGTGACTGAATATGCTTCCAGAAGTTTATGTTTTCATCTACAATCACCCCAATGTCTTTCTCTCCCTTTGATTATTCCAGTTTTACTTTATTACCATCATTGTCATTTAAATGATAAGTTTGCTTAATATTATCTGTTATTCTCTTATTGTTTACTGATATGGCTTTACATTTGTTTGGATGGAATTTTAATAACCATGTATCTGACCATGTTTGAAGATTATCCAAATCAGTTTGCAGGCTACATGTACCTTTATCTGCTAGTTTAGTAATTTCCTTATATAGTTTTTTGTCATCTGCAAAGAGAAATGCAGCCGCTTCTAAACAGTCAGGCATGTCATTAATATATATGACAAATAATATAGGACCAAGTATGCTTCCTTGTGGAATACCGCTTGTTACTTCATGTTCTTTAGATGTATGCCCATTTACTGTTACCCTCTGTTCCTCGTTTTTTAAGAAGTCTTCTACCCAAGTTGTTATCCTGTTACTAATACCGTAGCTTTTCATTTTCTTAATAAGTCTTCTGTGGGTACCTTGTCAAATGCTTTCATGAAGTCTATAAAAGTTGAGTCAGTTGTTCCCCCGTTGTCTAATATTTCAGTCCATTCATCCAATACTTTGAGGAGTTGTAGTGTTGTGGATCTTCCAGAGATCAACCCAAATTGCTTTTTACTAAATAAGGAATATTTGACAAAATGATTTACTATTTGGTTCCTCACTAGTTTTTTCAACTTGCAAATCACACTAGTTAGGCTCATTGGCCTATAATTACCAGGTTCTAACTTTCTTGAATATTGCAACTATGTTGCCTTGTTTCTATAACTTTGGTACAATGCCCCTCTGTAGTGATTCATTAAATATTGCTAGTGGTTTGCATAGTGTATTCCTCAATTCTTGGAGAGACTTGGGATGGAGTTCATCTGGCCCTGCTGACTTGTTTGGGTTAATTTCCTTTAACAATTTAAGGACTTCATGTTGGTTTCAATTACTTTATCTTGAAATGGGTATTCAATTAATTCTTCTTTTAAGGTCTGGGGTAGTTCCATCTGGTTCATGCGTAAAAACACTGCTGAAAAAATTTGCTAGTACTTCTGCCTTCTCGCCGTCTCCCTCTGTTACCCCCTCACTCGAGCTCCCGTCATTTTTTGTGTATTTTAATTCTGATATTCCAGTTTTTATTTCCTTTGGAGTTGGCATACTGCCAAAATTTCTTTGGGTTTTCCTTAACATTTTTTGCAATTTCTTTCTCGATGTTCCTTTCAGCCTTTCTCAACAGATTCTTTACTTGATTTCTTGCCTTTATATATTCTTGATATTTTCTTCCGTCTCTGGTTTCTAAATACCTTTGCCAACATCTATGGTTTTTCTTTATCTTGCCTATTGTCTTGCTACATGTATCTAGTGGTAAAAATTGTGCTTTTTAGCCTTTTTCCCAGCAGAATAATTGACAATGGGGAAACTTGGCTCTAGCTGCGTTATATTTCAATAGAAATATTTCAATCAATCTGGGCCCTTTCCACTTAGTTCTTCTTCCCAATTTATATTCAGGTCAATATTATTCATTTGTTGATAGTCACCCTTATAGTAGTTCCACCTCTGTTGTTTGGATTCATCTTGACGTTGGTGGCAGCGAAATTTGATACCAACAACACTGGTCGCTATACTTCTTAGGGGGCTTTCATATCTTAGGCTATCAATCATATCCACCCCGTTTGTTAAAATAAGGTCAATCATACTGGGTTCATTGTTTGCTCTAGCTCTTGTAAAGTTTTTTAGGGCTTTATTTTTATCCTCAGGACTGTTTGGGCTCCTGTATATGCAACCTACAAGTAGATGATCATTTCCTTTAAGTTTTCACCCATATATTTTCTTGGAAGTCGTTATTTAATGCAACTTCTTCAGCCATTAAGTGATGTCTGGTATATACAGCTATTCCTCTTTTTCCTGTGCTATAATCACTGAGAAACAGATCATATCCTTCTATACTTAGCTCAGCCTTCCCAGGTAGGAACCTGCATTTTTTAGGGTAAACTTCTGTGATCCCTATCAAGTCTACTTTGCAAGGTACTGTTGCTCAGGGCAAATACTAGTCATTTGCCTACAAGTTTACAAACATAGTAGTCTTTGTAAAAAATCTAACCACTTTGCAAAAGAATTAAAAGAATAATATTTTGTTTTGTTTGCAACATTTAATAGTAGTAAGAAAAGTACTGTACATGTTTTGGTATCATCTCATTAGTAACCATACAAAACTGTATGCATGTACAAGATATACACACATTAGCTGCATGATGGATAATTTGAACTGTGAATTTCAACTGCACAATTACATTAAAATATGTATTTTATTGCTCTTTATTTATAAATAGATTTGTTTTTTACTTATTTTACTTCTGTTTGGATATACATATTCAGGTTATTTAGGTTTTTGAGTTTCTTCCTGTAAAAAGACGTGCCCAACTGGCCAAGTGGTTTCAGGAGAAGATCCTCGACTTTGAATGAAAAGTTTACGATGGATGGATGAGGGACGCCAAGTGATGGCAAAAGATCACCATGGCATAGCCAGGTGAGCTAAAAAAAAAACATATCTGGCTTTGAATCCCAAGATTTCGAGATCATCCGGCCCTACAACAGTCCGGCCCTATGTCAGTCCGGCCTTATGACAATCCGGCCTTGGTCTATCCATCTCTATATTATTAATTGATACTATATCGTTTTGTTTAGTTTGGTCATGATATCGGAGATAGAAAGTCATATAATTTAATGTTCAGACTTATTAGATGCATTTAAATGGAAATTTGTCATAAAAAAAATGCTGCATAATATAGGAACGAAGGAGTTTTAACCATTTACGAAGGAAAATGTACAGTGGTGGATAGCCTCTTAACTGCGTACCAAGTTTCTATCTAAAATGTTATAAATACCTATATTTAAGAAACAATTGCAGAGGAATTCCTGAAAGAACAAAACTCAAGGAAATTAAATAAAACAGAGTCCAGATGCACGGCAAATATGAGAACACCTGAAATAAAAGATCAAAGTCACGATAAACAAACATTCTAAATATAACACTAAAAACTGAAGGACATGAGTATGTTTTCAACCTTCCAAGGTTGAATTGTTCTTATGGCAAAAACAAATTCAACTTCTTATAAAAAAAAAAAATGCGGAAAACGAAAGTAATACATAAAATACAGTAAGACCAGATCGACTTTTAAGACAGGGACTGATTGGAATGAGGCCGGAAAGTACAGGGCTGAATAGGCAGGGATGGATTTGTCGTAGGGCCGGAACGTCTTGGTTCCGAATCCCAAAAGGGATTGGAGAAGGAGGTTGACTAGGTATAGCTGCGGAACCTTAGCTCTAAAGGTCCTTTTATTTTTTTCTGATTTAGCAGACCATCTGTAACTATCAAAAAATCAGCACAAAGACCATAAGAGTATAAGAGCTACGGTTTAGCTGGGACTAAGATAACAGGGATATGAAACTATTTAACAAACCAGTTTGATCGAAAAAAAAGCGGTGTCCAGGCTACGATTTTCGGCTGTAACTTTTGATTTACTCAACATAAAATTATTCTAAAAAATTTGCTGAAAAGCTGATTTATAGTATATTTACAACATTAAATTTTCATTCACACAACAATGAAATCCTAATTAAAAATTGGTGATAAATACACCAGGGGTTGTTTTCTTGTGTATAGAGGTCGTAAAATTATCGAGAAACTGTCCAATAAACAAATGACAGTTATCGATGATTAATGAGCGTCAGAACAATGAAAATCAAGAAAATTGGCTAACTTTAACTCGTTAGTTTACCTGTCAAATTCCATCCTACCATTACGAAATTTTATCAGTATAAAGCTCTTTGTATTGAGTTTATATTCATATATAATTTATGCAGGAAAGATTTTTAACAGTGCTGAAAAATTTTGACTGATGTGACCACGCTCATGCAATTTTTAGAAATAAATTTTTGAGTTCAAACACTAAACTTTTCCCTGTGTACATGGTGTATTTTACAACTAAATTTTCAACTAAATTTAAAGAAAAATATACCATGATTGGCATCGAAGTTTCATCTTTTCAATCATATAAATTTTGTAGCATTAAATATTTTGGGGAAAATAGAAAACGTCATGAAGTGTAAAATTTCTCGGTATATTTCTAAAAAATTCAAAATTATCCAAGTTTAAGAGCAAAGTTTGTGTACTTTGGAATAAATTTATTTTACAAAAAATATACTATGATTTTCAGCAATCTTTTTTCTCTAAAATGTGTTCTTTGTATCAAAAATCGGTGGAAAAATGTAGCCGTAAAGTGTACTAAAACTTTCCTATGTTTCAACATAGAAATGATAAAATATACGACGATTTACAGGTACAGTACAGCCAGAGACTTACCATGATAATTCACTGTGATAGATGTATCACTCTGCTAAGTGAAATGTGTATATTTTTTTGCCTGTTTGATCTATCAACATGCTTTCTTTTGCATTTAGAGTGATGCATTCTACCACTTGATATGCAAAAGAAATTATGTGGATAGATCAATCAGGAAAAAATTTATATTCATTTAACATGTTTAAAAATTTAGAATGATATGTCTATCACAGTGATTTATCATGGTAAGTCTCTGGCTGTACTGTAAATCTGCCGAGACACCAAAATTGTAAGAAATGTGAATGTTTCAAATCCCTGTCAGTCAGGGGTCCCACTGCATAAAGTAAAAACTTTTCACCAGCTTGGTTAATTATTTTTACTTGAAGAAGTAAGGCCATAAAAAAATAATTTATTGGTTCACAGGCCCTCCCTCATCTAGTTTTGGGCTTGAAAAAGGCCCCTCATTGACCCTATTTTTTGCCATTTCAATAAAATAATAACAAAAAATCACCTCCCTCACTACATTTTTGGTGGTTTTTACAATGAAAAAGCTGCCTCATCTATTTTTTGGCAAATAAAAAGATAAAAAAATCACCTCTTTCCGTCATCATTTTAAATGAAAAATTGCCTGAGAACCAATTAATTAATTTTGTATGGCCTAAATAAATCAGCATTAAATTTATTTACTTGTACAAGTAAATTTAGATAAAATGCATAGGTTTTCTCCCTTCAGTGTCTCATTATATTAATTTTCATAGGATAATTAATAATTTTCTATGAAAGTTTCATTTTTGATCTTATCTGATTAGGGGCACAATGTTTTTCTTGAGGCACAAGCTATCCAAAGATTAGTCCTTTGGACAGCTATTAATATTGAATTAAGTGGTCTACAACTTACATCATTATCACAACAAGATTTATCACATGATGATGCTTGTAATTTGGTTTCATGTGGTCTGATAGGGTGAACAGTGTGCCTGTAACAGGGATTGATTGAATATTGTTTACCGTCTACTCAGCAATATTTCAGCTATATCAAGACGAGAACAAGTTTGTTAATAAATAATCACTTTGGGGAATGGAAAGGGCCATGGGACAGGAAATTCTGACTGCCACTGGAAAAGTAGGGTGAAATCCTCACGGGCAGGGAATTTAGCCTTGTAGCCGATCACCTACGGACCACCCCAACAAAGGGCTTGCTACAAGGGTTCTTTAACGTGCAGGAAGCGTGGCGTGGACCCGAGTTTACATCCCATCCGAAAGATGGGTTGTGTATTTATTAATCCCGCACAACCACGGAATGGGTCCTATTTCTATATCCCGGGACCCTCGGGGTCAATCTCCATTTAGGAGGGGTCACACCCGCAAGCCGGAGATACTAGGTCCTATTTCTATATCCTGGGGTTCCCTNNGAAAGTCTGTTTTGGAATAAATATACTGCATATTTCAAAGCTTACTTGTATAATTATAAAGTTTTTACTTGTAGAGGTAAACAGAATTTTTACTGCTTCAGGTAAAGTAAATGAAATGATTTCACTTTATCCAGTTGGATCTCTGACTGCCTGTTAATTTAGTCCCAGTGTTTAGGTTTCTGAACGAATGATACAGTAGTGATATTATTGCAAACTTGACTTAAAAGAGATAACCAATATTACCGCTTGCATTTTCTGAAATTAGTTATTTCCCTCCGCAAATTGCTTCACTGGGCGCACGTGTGTTGTGTTTTCGTTGGTCTCGTTTTAAAAGGGAACCGGAAGTAAAATTCTGAGTCGCTTGAATGCATGGACTGAAAGTAAGCGTTACATGCAAAACCCAGTCATTTCCTAATTTTGCATTAATCCCTGGTGTTTTTAAATCATGGCCGTAACAATGAATACATGGCAGACCACGTTGCAGAACAAAAGGAGTTGTGAAAGAAAGACACGTCTAATCTAACGGGCATCATCGAGCAGCAATATGTCAAACGTTCCTGAGACGCGGACATGCCCAAAAACGGTAATATTTGTCGTCTGCATCTGTGTGACAGAAATATCAGAATAGTGTATTGTATCCTTTTAAGTAAAATCGTTCTTATAGCAATCGAAATTTGTTGAAAATGAGTTTTAATCCTTTTTCACCATACTGGCATGCCATGCTTTAAACCTTTATTCTGCCATAGTTCTTCAAAATTCTGGCAAAATTTGTTTTTTGAACAAGGTTTTAACCCTTTAGATGCGATGTTTTCAAATTCTTTGCATGTCACATGCGACGTTTTTTCCGTAAACGTCATAATTAGGGATAAAAGTTAATTGAAACGTTGCGAAGTGCCCGCGTTTTTATGTGACTACGTTAATGTTTACAAATTGTTATAATTCATTGTTTTGTACAGAAAGACTGTAAATAACAAATAGTACAAATAAGACGCATTTGCAATCTATACGATGAATCAAATTTATAGAAAATAAGCGCAATTAATATATCGTTGCAAGGAAAATTAAGAACACATACCGTTGAAAGTTGTAGATTTGATTACCTGTATGTAATCAAATGTTTTTTGTTTTGTATTTTAATTATATTTTTTAATTATTTCTGAATTCATTTATTTGCCTTTTCCTGTTCGACGGAAATGCTATGCCTTTGCGCGTGAAAAATAGACACCTGCACCTGATAATTAATAGATTTCTTCAAAGTGACTAAATAACAAATAAAAATAATAAAAATAAATTTTTTTTTAAAAATAAAAAAAAAACAAAAAAACTTCCGTGCTGATCAAGAGGATTGAAAGGGCATCGTTTATTATTTAGAAACGAACGGAGGTCAATTGTTGGAAGAAGAAAAAAGACTGAATACTGATAACAAAAAATGTAAACAATTGATAAATATTTGCGTAATATATCTGATATTTTTTTTATATTTTTTCTATATTGTATGTTTCCATTAAAAAAATATAGTTTATAGACATGAAATAAAATTCAGATTCTTTGATGAACATCTTTCATGTATTCTGTTTGTTTCCAACAACGTTCGCAAATATCTGGGTTTAACGCTGTTAAGTTGTTGTATTTATCTATTGAAATTTATGTTCCAAAAAAAAAAAAAAAATAGCAGCTTGTCGATTACTGAATGAAAGTGTTTGCAAGAAGACCATGCTAGCAATATTTCAAAATAAACTGATTCAGAAGTTCTTGATGCTCTACATTCTGTTGTTAACTGAAGCTAGGGGCGTTTTTGATCTTACTTGTATTCGTATTGCAACTTTAATGGTGACTGCACAAAAATAAGAAGGCAGCTTGTTTGTTTTGTTTTACTGCGTACTGATTTAGTATCGAATGCATTTTCTCAATGTCAATACAATTGCACAAGTCCAAACATTTCATGAAACAACCATTCTCATTTGACTGATTAAGTTATAATTTTTACTTTATGCGCCCATGGCGAAAAATAATGCCTGAACTTTTTATTCCCATAGGTGCATCCGTTTTTCATCGTTTAAGGAAATATTTTAGACGATTCAAGCTTTATATATGGAGCATGCCACACTCCATTTTACGATTTTTTTAATTACGATTTTTGCGGTTAGCATACAACTATTGTTGGTGAAATTTTGATTTCCGCACTCCATTTTTCGAACAGTTACATCATTTTTAATGGTTTCCCTGTCCAAATCTTGAATTATTTGTAAAGAAACGGGTAAAGGGAACCATTAGCTAAAAGCACAGAAAACTACATTTTTTAAATAACAAGCTGACGCTCCTAAATATGTTTTTGAATCCATAAGCAATTAAAAACAGCAGTGTATATATCCATTACAGATGGAAATAATATCTATTGCATTTTCAGCTCACCTGACTCTAAGTGTCAGTGTGAGATATTGCCATCACTTGGTGTCTGTCGTCCGTCGGCCGAAAGTCGCCGTTATCTTTTCACATTTTCATCTTCTCCGTTGAAACCACTCAAGATAAATCAACCAAACTTTACAGGAATAGTGCATGGGAGGTACTTTACAAAGATTGTTCAATGCGACCAAAATATGGAGGCTGGTGTGGAACATCATTTTCATTATCTGCTTTAAGTGATGTAGAGAAGGATCACACAAAGATTGCACATTTCTAACTTGACAAAAACGTGGCCGCTAGCACGGTTCATCAAGTTTAACATTAGACTCTATGGGATAAACATCATCAAATGAGCGATACAGGCTCACTCTCTGGGTCTCTAGTTGTAGCAATTTGAATACAGCTTCTTCTTTGTCAATTTTAAAAAGTGAATTAAAAAGAAGACACTAAACTTCCAACACTTCAGTACCAAAATAATATCATTATGGGCTTAGAAAATAAAATTAAAATGAATTAATAACAAAATTAGATGTAGTGTATCGTTTCAAAATTCCGATCTCCACACGATAAACATTATTTCTGTTAATTAATTTGTGTCCTTGTTGAAGCGACATAGAGGACATCAGTAACTCGAAATGTATTTTGTACATTGTCGAGAGCATTTACTATAAAATTGCAAAATCTTTGCTGTTATAACCAGGCATTTGTATTGTAGATCTAAACCTTCAACTGTGGAAATAATGAAGTTTGTTTTATGTACTGGAATATATCAAAAGGTCAAAATGTTTGATTATATTGAACATGTCAAAAATTCAATTCAAATCACTATTACAAGCTTCTGCACTTCTAGATTGTTTACACATTTGATTCCCATGGACATCACTTAAAAAGCACAGCCATACTGTGTACTCGTGTGGAATCGGTACTTGCATTTTGAAAAAAAATGTCTGGAGAGCAAAAGTGAAATACCGAGGAAAGGGATAGTTTGAGATCTTAATTACAAAAAAAGTATAATTAGTTCGTGAATTAGCAAATGAAAAGAAAGGAAATATACGAGTCAACAATTAAAGAGTTATTTCTAATAAGATGGCAACTACCACACAACAATATATAACATAGCAAAAATGGCAAAACACATCGAGTTTTCTAAATGTTGAGATATTAAGTATTGTTGAATTTGTGAAATGTTTTGTTAAACTGGTTTAACCCATTGAGATGAACAAGTAGCAAACCCGTTGATTTTTTAATGCCTACTTTATGTGAAAACTACAGCGGAACCACTTAACCTTAAGACGAAAAACTGAAATGCTCACTTTATTTAGACAGGAAGCATACCCTCACATCAATGAAAAAATTAAAGGAATATGGAGTAAATTTAGATGGAACAAAATCCCTATATAAAAACCTGGTAAGATTAAGCTAATGGAACAAGGCTTTCATTGTTGTTATTCATCTTGAAGTCACCACGAGGCCTTCAACGAAGAGCACACTCCTATCTCATAGTACGTTTCACATACTTGTATTTTTCTACTCTTTCACTGTGTTCTATTAATCCAGAGTTTGTATTTGTAGAGACTTGTCTCATGTGCATTTAATTTCATTGTAACTTGAATACATGGTGCTATTTTTCTGAAAAATGCTTCGCATTAAAGCATATAAAAGACATGTGACCAATCGTATTTTATCCCCAATTAAATCCTTCAGTGACTACAGGTCCACGCAACTAGTCTTTAACTGACGTGTTCAGCATATATTATTTGCTATACTTTGTGGTATAAAGCAAATACTAACGGTTATAAATTGACGTTTTGTCAACATTTACTCTATATTTCCAAATTATAGTCTATTAAACAAAATAAAACAAATGGAAAACACCATCTCTAAAGATAATGTGTATTTCATAAACCGCGTGTAACATACAAAGAGAAGATTTGATTCTGTTGTGCATGTTATTTATTTATTATTTCAGCAATTAAAAATGGTCAAGAATGAATGAGGTTTGATTTTATAGATTAAAGAAACTTCGGTATTTAGGTATTTCTAAATTTTTACCCACTCATTACATCTACCGCTTTGCCATGCATTTGAAACCTTTTCTCCCGATCTTTAGCCATCAAAATCTGCTAAAGACTTATAACAGAAACAACTGATGATAAATAAATACTGATTGCAGCTCACTTTTTTTCATTAAAATTATGAAAAAGTGTGTATCTTGGTTCAAATAAAGCCAATTTGGTTCGAATGAAGTATTTGCGACTACCGAGATTGAAGAATCGTTGATCGCTATACTTCTTACAAATATCAATTTAACTAATGAAATGTTTTGAAGCACACCACAACAAAGGAGAGAAACTGCCGCAAAATTTAGTTATGAAGATGGCGATTTCGACAAATTATTTTTTCCAATAGGTGTAAAAATAATACCTTTTTTGGACAGTAAAAATTTTAGAAGTAATATTTGAGCCTTTAGACAAGATACACATACTAATTTTCTTGTTCAGAAAAAAAGAAGGAATAGCGACATCTAGTCAATTTGATAGGAGACTTTAGCAAACAAATAATTCATATCTGATGGGTAGTAATGTGTAAAAGTCAACAGTTGAACGAACATTTAGTATAAACAGTATTTTATTCAGCAAATTCACAATAACAATAGAATGAAATACATACATCAAGGGATTGGAAAAATTTAATCGGTTAAATGTTAAAATAGATAATGAATGCAATTCGCCTCTTATTTCCCAGGTCAGCGCAAAAAACTTTGTCGAAAGATGAATTCAATTATCGGGAAATTAATTGGTACATAATGCATTATGACGTCATGAACATGACGTCATTAGCTGAAGACGTCAGCAGTAATTTGGTATTCATATCTGTTGCCGATTAAAAGGACATATATGTCCTTACCGCATCTAAAGGGTTAAATCAAGTGGAAAATAATGCTCATGAACAGAAATTAATTGGAACCTTGACTAATGAACAATTCTTGTTACGACTGGAGCAAGGTGCACTTTTTTTCAACAAACGACAAAAGAAATAATTGGCACTATTTTGCACCATCATGACCACAACAAAAATTTTGGCCTTAGTCAAGGACGTATATTTAGAAGGATAGGAAACTCGTACACAATCCATGTTGCAATTTAAAATTTATAGCGAGGCGTTTGGTATGCATTCACTTTTTAGCGATCTACTTAAAAAGTTGTTTATGGATTTTAATAAAATTATATACTTTCCAGAAAGCTGAGTAATTTTTACATCTGTAGAATAAATTTCGTTACATAACAGGAAGTTGTTTCTTCTATACACATGATTGATATTTGTAATAAAAACATTTTCGTTGATTTTTTTCCACTTCCGGTTTTCATCGGTGAAAATTTTGAACTCAAGGCTTTAAAAGTAATGCACAGAATTTCACAAATTTAATATTTTCCTGAAGTTTAACATCTACTGTACTAGCACAACAATTTTTGTGACTATCATTATTATATTAATTTCCATTGTTTTGAGGCTGCAAAGAGAGGGTCCCAAGTTACAAAATCTCACGCCTTGCGATATATTTACAAATTATCACGAGATGCTTATCCTTCTAAATATACGTCCTTGCTTTAGTTTACTTTAGGGGTCCCTAAGCATATTCTTACTATTGTAAATCTAATCCTAGAACACAGACCCTGACCCATACCCTAACCCTAAAATTACCTAAATCAGTTTAGTGAAATACAAAAAAATGACAACCAGTGGAACCCCTAAAGTAAACTAAGGACCTCATAATGGTATGATGCTGTCTTTATCCTATATAGTTGTTGTGTACAGTGGTCATTGTTGTTGTCTGTAGATACTTTTTTAACATTATTTCCAGTTGATCAATCGACAATGGAAAGGGTAGGGATGCACCCTTTTTCAGGATGCTTGGATTGGAGGTTTTTAAGCTCTGGAATTCAAGATTCCTATAGATTAAGCCCTGCTTTTCGGGAAATATATGCACAGAGAATCATGATATCTTTTTTTTTTTAATTTGGGATGTTAGGATAAAATAAGTCAGGATTCCTGGCTGCGACCCCTCCGACCCCCTCATGATCATTGTAATAAAATTAAGTACAGTTTGTGTCCAAAATGCATTGTCCATAGAGGAGCGGTCTTAAAAATAAAAGATCCATTTCAAAATCAGCTTTTAATATGCTTTGGTTCCAACATACAGCTCATTACATAAATAAAACATCCATCCAGCTCCACAACATTCAGTAAACAATTACATGACGTCATGAATAAAGTACATAAAATACGGGAAATACACAAATGTCTAAATGCATAAAAAGGGTAAAACAAAAATACAGGTTCACAACAATCATCAATCCTTAAGAAATTTTACACTAATTATAATCAATGTTCCTTGGCCTTGAGATGGGTTTTAGTTTTTTGTGACCCCTGCAAGTTTAAAAAAGGGGGCAAAATTGGGTGTTTTCATATATGTGACTGTAGAATATTGGATTTTGGTGTGGTTTATTTCAGTGTGATCCTGAGGAAGCACAAGTAAGTCAACTGATTTCATGTCACAAATGTCGTTCATGAGATAAATGGGGCCAAAAAGATGTGCATGAATCTCAAAAATTTTATTTTACTTATTTTTTTAGTCCAATAATTGGCAATTTTGATGGGCATGTACAGTTTTTTGCAATGCTATCGATTCCTTATATGAAAAATTAACATAGCTCTTACATGTCTTGATATCACCACTTAAACCACTGGGCCATTTAAACAATAGGAAAAAGAACGGAAACGGGGAATGTGTCAAAGAGACAACGACCCAAAGGGGAGTAATAACAACTCAAAGCCACCATAAGATCTTCAATGAATGGTGAGGAAACCCCACACAAAACTTTTTCATAATGGTCTGGCTAAGATAATATGGTACCTTTAGAAAAAAAGTTGTCTGCTGGGAACATACCTTTAGCAGGGTTGCCTTGCACACACCCTGGAAAACTGGAAAAACCCTTGAATTTCATTTTGAACCACAAGGGTCTGGAAAACAAATTCCTTAAAAAATATTGCTACCTGGAATTTTGTCAACTATTTTGATCCAAGAAAATGACAAGAATATCCTTGAAAAGTCCTAGAAATATCCTCTGAAAGCACAGGGCCAGTTGGAATCAAATTAAACTTGGCCATGATCAGACAGTCCTTTGGCTTGGTCATATGTGGTATCATGGGAACAGCAGTAATTATTTTATACTGCACTATATATACGAGTTTTTCCAGCCAGGAAAAAGTTTAGCTCTAATAAATTATTACAGTCTATATTGAAATGTTTTATATCATAAATGTAGAATTTAGATTAGCTATAAGATTTGTCTTTTGTTGTAATCAAAATCTAGTTATATTTTCTTTAAATATAGGCCTTTTAGAAAAATCATTTGGTCCGCTTTTCGGTTTCAGCATTCAAATATACAATGAAACAATTCCAGTTATCAACATAACACGACAAGTGTTGTTAATCATGAACACAGTTCATAACACTGTTCATATTAGATTGCAAGGGCATTGTTTACTATGACACTGCACGAACTTCGTTATAATTAAAAAATATAATGTATTCTAAATTTAAGTTTTATATTGTAAGTCAACCGTACAAGTGAAAACAGGAAGGGAAGAGTGTTTGTACCTCCATTTGATGGGAGAGTTCCAATCCAGGAAAAGATAACAACACTTTGAAAAGGGCGATATCTTCAGAGACAATGAGGATCACCTTAAATTCAACATCAATTTATAATGAATTAAATTAAAATTAAATTTACATCATATTTTTGCCTGAACATCTGCAGTATTTGATTATCATTTTGATGCTAACACATTATTTCACATCTCGTCACATCCAAATTGCATAAAATTTTGAATATTCAATAAAAAAAAAATGTAGCCTTGACAATACCTCTTTGTAACACACACATGTATATATTTCATTTATGCACAAGTGGATTTGACTTGATTTTTTTTTTATAATTTTTTTTTTAAGGTGAAAAATGCAGGAGGACCAAGTAGTTGAAGAACGAATTGCTAGTGATGATGATGAGGAGGTTATTATTTCTTGACATATTTTAACATGTTTGATTTATACTTTTTTATGTATGGCTTTGATATTCAGGTGATTGGTGTAGAACTTTTAAAAGAAACATTTTCTAAATGCTACAGCTAAATGCTGCTGGGAACATATTTACAGCTTACTGGTAGTATTGATTCTTTGTTAAAACTTATTGGGTCGAGAAAATGATGGTAAAATTCCATGAAATTAGAATCAGGGTGAAAAAGCACATGGAATTACAAGAACAGGATAACAGTAACCACCTACAGTGGCCGAAAACTTCAACCACATGCCACAATTCACAAGTGAACTGCACTAGAAAAAAATAATGAAGACAAAAGACAAACATAAATAACGATAGGAAACATTCATCACTTGTTCATAGGAGTTAAGGCTTAAGAAACCACGATTGAGTGATTCGACTATAAATTAAAATCAAGCTTTATCTTAACAGGGCTCTACATTAAGGCTTGTCCAACTTGTCCCTACCAGTCCAAATTTGAATTGGACAAGTAAAATTTAGAACTACTTGCCCAAAGGACAAGTGAAAAATTCAGATAAAATGAGATTCTGCACTGTGTGGACAAGTATCAATTTATTTCCGACAAGTTAAATCATAAGTTTACTTGTCCGATGGACAAATTCAAATAAAAGTTAATGTAGAGGCCTGAGAATACTGATTTACTGACTGCTACAATACGGACATTATTCAGGAGTTGTAGCAACTCAGTGAATATATCACAAGAGAAACTTTTTGAGGATGTAGTGGAATATTTAAGTTTTTATATCCTACCACTTGTTTTATTTAAGACTCCTTAGTTTTTTGCCTGTCCATCATTCCATCAGAGCTCTCCATCTGTCATGATGTTTTGTGACCAACAAGTCGCCATAAAAAATACAATTAGTATCATGAATTGTTGAATACAAAGACCAGATGAATTGGATTTTCATTTTAGGGGTAAAATAAAGTTATGGAGTTATGCACCTTGAAACTTAAAAAACAAGAACTTTTGATCTCATGAAAATTGCATGGTAATTGGTATGATGGCGTCAAAATTTGGTTAACATATTTGTTGACTTTAACAGGGAACCATGTTTAACAGTGGTCCTTAAACCTACCTCATATCTGACTCTTTATTTTTAAGATGCATGAATGATTTGTGCATCACAACAGTGTCTATCTATCTTGAACAGACAAAAGAAAGAGTTTGGAAAGAACTGAAACACCTCTTGCTGGAGGAATTTGGTATACCAAATCTGCAACAATAGACTATCATTATATATAATATATAATTTATAGTCGATACATCATCACCTTGGTTATATTTCAATTCCTATTCCTTAATCAATTTTAAAAATTGCTACTATCTGTTTCTGAACCAATTTTACTGTTTGATAGCAACTACGGAGTTGTAAAACTGTAAGATTGGTTCAGCAATTGTTTAACCAATTTGGAAAATTACTTTCATCTGTTTCAGAAACAGATGGTAGCAATTTTTAAAATTGATTAAGGAATAGGAATTGAAATATAACCAAGGTGATGATGTATCGACTATAACTGTTCTGTAAGATAGTCTATATGCCTTTCAATGATTATGGAGACTTCAAGACCATATCAAAAATTGATGAAATGGTTTTTCAGATTTATTTTGTTCATCAATTGCATTGCCTTCAAACTTCATAGTCATTAAAATGTTATGGATGGATTTAACTTCCTTTATAATTACCATATTACAATGAGACATAACTGGAAATTAAATCCAATATTTAATGCTGGTATAGCATTTAATAAATTAGAAATGAATAAGAACTGTTTTTGTTTTGCAGGAATCACTTTTCCAAGATATAGATTTACTGCAGAATCATGGTATAGTAAGTATGATTTTTTGTTTAATCAGTATATATATGTGGTATATGAACAGGACTTTGCTATATTTTGGCTAGTGAAAAGTTATATGCATTTTGGTGACTTATTCTTACTTTTAAACTTTTATTAATTAAATTTAAAAAAAACATGCATTAATAAGAGAAGTAATACTTGAGGGAAACCAGACTAACAGTACATTCTAGATTTTAAAAACTTACGGTTTCATGAAACATGTTAATTCAGCCAAAAGTCAAACCTCTTTTAAGTCAGATCTTAATTCTCTGTTTTCTATTCATTCTTGTTAAAATTTAGGCATTCATGCATATTTTTGTTACTTATTTCCATTTTCAGCTTCAACTGTTTCATACCTGCCAACTTTAAAAACAAGTTGCTTTCTTTAAAAAAAAGAAAAGCAATACGTGAACCGTAGAATGTATTACTTAATGAAGAGATATTTCTAAATTTTAATGTATTCCCAGATGCAGGATTATATTTTACGAATTTTGAAGAAATCAAATAATATCTGACACTAGAGAATACGGGTGTTTACTAAGGAAGATTTAAATAAATAAACGAAATCATGTTAGATATGATTTTTTATGAATTGTCACAAAGTTAAATCGTGTGGGCATGAAACTTTCTAGTCAGCCAGATCTAATTTTTTCATGTGCAGTTTTATATCCGAGTTCATTTCTCAAATCATAAATTTAATTGTTGGATTTGGCAAATATTGGTTCAGCATTCACTCTTTTTATTATATAATATGGCCTGCATTGTGATCATGTTTACCTTTCCAGAACACCTCATGATACCTTTTTTTTAATGGGGTTCAATTGTCAGTTTTGTGAGTTGAATATTGTGCCGTATTTTTTTGCCCCAGTATATTTTTTATAAACATACAGATTGTCGTTGGAGTAGTTTCCCTGCCAACAATTATTATTGTTTTCAGAGAGCCTTCAATTGTTGAACATGCAACCGTTTGAGAGCTGATGATCCTTGAGTTGCCATGTCATTTGGATTTTATGATTCTTCTAAGTCAATTGCTTTGGTATTCATTTGGAAATTTATCCACTGTTAAATTGGGTTTTCTTGAATATACTTGTACCAGATATATAGTGTAATCTTGTCCTTTGCACATTTACTCCATGCCCTTTCACTTTTGTCTCTCTTGCAAGGCGGAGTTGGCCCCTATATATTCGTGCATATTTTCTCTTTTTTTTTCTAATGTATATACATTTAAGTATCAATTTATATTGGGCCAACATTAAAAATATTTTTGTTTCCCCTCCCCGACTGCGTTGTTCAGGTTATGGGTAGGTAGGTAGGAAAAATATTTTATTTTTTCTTCAATTAAAAAAAAAATTTCTAAAATCATCAAACATATTCTGATAATGCCTGTTTTACATTACAAACATTTGTTCCCATGCAGCAGAAACATTTAAGTAAAAAAAATATACCTCCATCATTTTTGTATCCATAAGACTTTGTCAGTCAGGGCTCTTCAGAAGATGTACTATGAACTAAAGGCCATTTCTGAGCCACAATTTGAATTCTGCCATGAATATGAATGTTCGCTGCTCAAGACCTAGTGTGTTGTCTAGAACTTGCATTGAATTTGTCTGTTTAGAAATATGTGTTACTCGATGCGTTGTTTATATATTAAAGCTTCTAATATTTTTTCTACATACCGAGAGTATTTTTTGTTGTTGATTTTTTACATAGAAATGTATTCTGAGCGAGTCAAATTAATTTTTTTTCTAGGCAGGTGTTCAACAATATTTATTGGAATTAATATATATTTTTTGTTTAATCCCAGGCCCCACCCATTGGAAGAAAATGGTTTTTGACTTTAAATTCCTTTCAATTTTAGTAGAAATCAGTAAAAAATAAAATAAAAAATACACCCTAACTGTTCCAGATTTTTGGAGACAGGTGTAAAAGAATCTACAAATTAACTTGAAAGGGCCTAAATGAATTTGCAAGAAATTTAAATATATTATTAGATAGTAAACATTTCTGATCTGTTCTCTGTAAAAATCTTTATATTATAAGTTGCATTGGTTCTTTGATCAGACTGAAGGACAGCTGTTGCAAGCTTTTACGTTGACAACAGTGTCAGAACTGATCTCCAGTGAAGTGTTTAATGACCCCTCATTTTCTATGGAGAAGGATCACCTTTTTATGTTATCGAAGTATCCATTATTCAACGTCTGGTCAATTTCGTTAAGGAGGTATATTTAGAAGAATAAGAAACTCGCACACAATCCATGTTGCAATTCAAAAAGTATAGGCAGGCATTTGATATGCATTTACTTTTGAGCTATCGTCTTCAAATGTTTTATATGGATTTTAACAAGATTATACTTTTCTGAAAGCTGAATAATTTTTACATCCGTAGAGTAAATTTTGTTTCATTACAGAAAGTAGTTTCTCCAATACACATGATTGAAATTTGTAATCAAAACATTTTGGTTGATTTTTTTTTTTTTGACTCTTCAGTCTTACATCGCCAAAAATTGACCACAATACTGACCTAAAGGCTGTAAAAGTGATTCACAAAATGTCACAAATTTAACATTTTCCTAAAGTTTAATATCTACTTTCCACGCAGAACAATTTTTGTGACCATCATTTTTAGCTCCCCTGGCCTAAAGGCCATGTGAGCTTTTGCCATCACTTGGTGTCCCTCGTCCGTCTGTCCGTCCGTCCGTAAACTTTTCACATTTTGGCTATCTCCTCTGAAACCACTGAACTAAGATTTAACATTGGACCCTATGGGAAAGAGCATATATTTGCTATCTCCTCTGAAGCTACTGAAGCAAATTAAACCAAACTTTACAGGAGTGATGTATGGAAGGTCCTTTACATAGTTTGCCGAAATTTTTTCGATCGGTGAAAAAAAATTGCCGCCAGCGCAGAACATAGTTTAACATTGGTCTCTATGGGAAAAGCAAATATTTGCTATCTCCTCTGAAGTTACTGAAGCAAATGGAACCAAACTTTACAGAAATGATGTATGGAAGGTCTTTTACTTAGTTTGCCGAAATTTTCGATCTGTGAAAAAACATGGCCGCCAGCGCAGAACAAAGTTTAACATGGGACCCTATGGGAAAGGCAAATATTTGCTATCTTCTCTAAAGTTGCTGAAGCAAATGGAACCAAACTTTACAGGAATGATATATGGAAGGTCCTTTAATTAGTTTGCCGAAATTTTTTCAATCTGTGAAAAAACATGGCCGCCATCGCAGAACATAGTTTAACATGGTACCCTATGGGAAAAGCTTATATTTGCTATCTCCTCTGAAGCTACTAAAGCAACTTGAACCAAACTTTACAGGAATGCTGTATGGAAGGGAAGGTCCTTTACTTAGTTTGCCGAAATTTTTTCTATCCGTGAAAAAACATGGCCGCCAGCGCAGAAGATAGTTTAACATGGGACCCTATGGGAAAAGCAAATATTTGCTATCTCCTCTGAAGTAACTGAAGCAATTGGAACCAAACTTTACAGGAATTATGTATGGAAGGTCTTTTACTTAGTTTGCCGAAATTTTTTCGATCTGTGAAAAAACATGGCCGCCAGCGCAGAACATAGTTAAATATGGAACCCTATGGGAAAAGCAAAATATTTGCTACCTCCTCTGAAGTAACTGAAGTAAATGGAACCAAACTTTACAGGAATGATGTATGGAAGGTCCTTTACCTAGTTTGCCAATTTTTTTCAATCAGTGAAAAAACATGGCTGCCAGCGCAGAACATAGTTTAACATGGGACCCTATGGGAAAAGCATATATTTGCTATCTCCTCTGAAGCAACTTGAACCAAACTTTACAGGAATGATGTATGGAAGGTCCTTTACTTAGTTTGCCGAAATTTTTTCGATCCGTGAAAAAACATGGCCGCCAGCACAGAACATAGTTTAAAATGGGCCCCTATGAGAAAAGCAAATATTTGCTACCTCCTCTGAAGTTACTGAAGCAAATAGAACCAAACTTTACAGGAATGATGTATGGAAGGTCCTTTACCTAGTTTGCC
>MJUU01004166.1:96824-106897 GCA_002080025.1 Modiolus philippinarum
AATGATGTCTCATCAAATTAATCACCTTGATGAGTACTACCCAAATCATTAAGAATTAAGTGGCTTTGACCTATATTTTACGCTTGAGTGACTTTTGTTAAATTTTGTGTTTAGGTCCATTTCTCATCAAGTACACATCATACCACAATGATGTCTCATCAAATTAATCACCTAAATGAATACTACCCAAATCATCAAGAATTAAGTGGCTGTGACCTATATTTTACATTTGAGTGACTTTTGTTAAATCTTGCATTTAGGTCTATTTCTCAACAACTAAACATGCTATCACAATCGTGTTGCGTCATATACATCACCTTGACAGATGCTATTTAAAGCAAGGACAATTAAGTGTCTTTGACCTACATTTTATGCTTGAGTAACTTTGGTAAAATTTGTGTTTTAAGGTCCATTTCTAAACAACTACACAACATATCATGATATTTCATGAAGAGACCCATCTTGGTGAGAACTACCTAATTGTTAGACAATTTTTTCTTTGTCTTTGACCGACATTTTACACATGAATGACTTTGTTAAATTTTTGCATTAGGTCCATTTATTAACAACTAGGTGTTTAATCAAATAAATCGCTTAAGTTCTCTATTACGATAAAATTTACTGCGGGGCATCCGTGTCTTATAGACACATTCTCTAGTTTTTAGTCATGTATGGTGTAGAAGCATTTTGACAGGTGAGAGATACAGGCTCAGTCTCTGAGCCTCTAGTTACATTTACTTGGTGTTAATGCTTTAAAGAGAGGGTCCCAAAATTGACAAAACCTAACACCTCGCGATATATTTCCAAATTTTTACGAGATCCTTATCCTTCTAAATATACGTCCTTGGTTTCGTATCCATCTATGTATCACCAGTTGCTTCATCAAATATATCAGAGATAGTGAGTTTCGCGCTGACCTTAAACAGTTTCTTAACGATCAAATTCTTTAATACCGGTAATTCATCGCAAATTGCAACTTCCCACATAACGAAAATTACTTTTTTTGGCAGACACGCAAACGCCCGCCATTTTTAAATTAATATTCAGGGTACCAATGAATTGGCTTTAAAATGAACGATAAATTCGGTAGTTTCCGAAAGGAAGAAGCAGTGTCTTTTTGACGCTTCCTTTTGAAAGAAAAAAACACCTTTCTGTCAAATGCTTGCAGACCCTTGGATTTGAGGTTTGACTACAGACCAAAGAAAAAAAATGCACAACAACGGTCGATCAATAAAATTTTCTGGGTCGGGGCAATTTTAGCAGGTTGGTCGTGGGTGGGGAAACAAACAATATTTTATTTTTGGCCTTGTGTTTTAACATATAAATTGTACTTTCATCATCGTCGGCGTCGGCATCTGTGGACAGCAAAACTTTGGTTCTAGTGGACGGATCATTTTCAAAAAGTATGAGGTTTCTTGGCACAAGCTTTAGCCCACCGGTCCTAATTTCCGGTTCCTGGACCCTCCCGTTTCAGAAAAAGGGGCCAAGAACGGGTAAAATTGAGCATTTTCATGTCTATGGGCAGCATAACTTTGTTTCTGGTGGACAGATCATTTTTAAATTTGAGTATGATGTTTCTTGGCACATGCTTAGGCCCTGGTTATTATTTCATGTTTCCTGGTCCTATGCGTTATAGAAAAAGGGCCAAAGGGTTAAATCGGGTGTTTTCTCATTTTTGACTGGAAAATCTGTATTATTTATCGGATTTTGGTGGGGTTTGTTTCAGTGTGCTCCTTAGGAAATATCCAATCCGTAATATGTCAACGTATTTAAAGTGGCATGTACCGTTCATTAGATAAATTGGACGTATTTCAAAAATTATATTTTTTTTTACTTTTGGTATAATTTTTATACCCCGCCACAAGAAGTGGTAAGGTATTATGTGATACCCTCAGTCGTGTGTCCATCTGTCCGTCTGTCCGTGCATCCGTCCATGCGTCCGTCCGTCCATCCGTCCCCCGAAGGTTTCTGACTGATAACTTGTGAACAAAATAACATAAGGTCTTCAAACTTGGTATGTGACTTGTTTACCACAAAACTCAGGCCAAGTTCGATTTGGGGTTCAGAGGTCCAAGGGGTTCTGGAGTTATGCCCTTTAAACTTTGAAATTTTGCAAATTTTAGGGTTTCTGACTGATAACTTGTGAATAAAATAATATATTTTCTTCAAACTTGGTATATAACTTGTTAATAACAAAACACAGGCCAAGATTGAATTTGGGTTCAGAGGTCCAATGGGTTCTGGAGTTATGCCCCTTTAAACTTTGAAATTTTGCAAATTTTAGGGTTTCCGACTGATAACTTGTGAATGAAATAATGTTTTGTCTTCAAACTTGGTATGTAACTTGTTAACCACAAAACGCAGGCCAAGTTTGAATTTTGTTCAGAGGTCCAAGAGGTTCTAGAGTTAAGCCCCTTGAAACTTTGAAATTTTGCAAATTATAGGGTTTCCAACTGATAACTTGTGAATGAAATGACATACTGTCTTCTAATTTGGTACTTATGGCGGATTTCCGAAATCATTAACGTATTTTATTTGCAATTCATCAATGAATATACCTATATTCCTCTAGTAACACCTATAAAACTCCTTCTAAACTCCTGTCTTTTGTCTGCTAATCAATTACTCAACTTTCAATAGAATTCTATTGTATACCAATTTGTCACCACTGGAGTATCAAGGTAAACCCCTTCAGGCAGTTCAATTGGTATACAATAGAATTCTATTGAAAGTTGATTACTTGATTAACAAACAATAGACAGGAGTTTTGAAGGAATTCTTATAGGTGTTACTAGAGGAATATAGGTATATTCATTGATGAATTGCAAATAAAATATGTTAAAGATCTGGGAAATCGGCCATAAGTTGTTTGCCATAAAACACAGGCCAAGTATAATTTTTGGTTCAGAAGTACACAGGGATCTAGAGTTATGCCTCTTTAAACTTTGAAATTTTGTGAAACGTGGCGGGGTATCATGTAATGCACCATCAGAATTTTGAAGACTTGTTCCCTTTCTGCACTATGAGGGGCCAACGGGCCAAAATTGAAAACATGCAGATAGCCTAAAATTATTATTTTTCATTGGATTTAGATGGGATTTTTTCTTTGAATTCCTCTCCTTGTAAACTGTCAGGGTATGCCAACTGATTTGGCTTAGCACTTTCTGTTTCCGAGTTATTAGGGGTCAAAGGGGCCAACATTTCAATTTTTGAAATATGTGAAATCTTTATTTTTTCATCAGATTTTGATGGGAGTTTTTTTTTCTTTGGATTTCTCTTGATGTAAGCTTTTGGTTGATGGTCAACAGATTTTGGGTAGCTGTTACCGTTTTTTATCCACAAGTGATCAAAAGGGTTGAATTTTTTCCCTAGTTTTTGTCCTGCTAATTACTCTGTCAGGCTCCTTTTTGTGTGCAGCTAATTATTGTATCAAGCTCTTTACTGTGTCAACATTACTCCAAACTACACTTGTTCAAATTTCAGTGGTAGATATGCTGCGGTCGTATCAGGCTGCACGTGGCGTAGGATTTTATTTATAGATTTTGCAACATTTTACACGCCTTCAAAGGGGTAATATCCTATTAATGAAAAAAGTAAAAGGATGGAAGCATTTTGATTAAGGCAAGATAAATTCTTACTCACCAGTGATTTCTTTTAAACTTTTCTTTCCTTAAAGCATACAGTATAAAAAATTGTGGAAATATTAACTCAGTAAATTTATAATTTTAGTCTAAGAATAATCTAAAATATTATAATATAGCAATTTTATTTCTTCACTTCAATTTCTACTCTCTTATATAATTATAATACCATAGCTGTATAAAACATCTATGATAATACAACCGATGGGTTTAGATAGTTAAAACATGTTAGTTGCATATATCATCTACGATAAAAGCAATTTTGCTTTCCGCGAGTTTTTTTTTTTCTTTTCAAAATAGTTTTCACATAAAATTTAAATGTGTTGACTTAGCTATTAAACAACATTACGAGATGGATAATTACTTACTGATGGGGAGACAGAAATGTTTAACTCCAGTCGAACCATTAAATTTGTCAAAATTTATTACCAATACGACTATAAACTATGGTAATTAATCCCAGTTGGTGTAAAATGTCAAGTTTGAGACGGTCCTTATGATAAATGCCAAGTTTGAGACAGACCCTTTAATTAAAGAGCATTAACATCAATATAAAATATCGAGGTATCCCAAGTTTTTATGACTTCCAGAAGTATTCCGAATAGCCCATGCTTGCAATTATTAAATGTCCAATGTATTAGGCATGAACCACTCAGGCGGTTCACGCAAAAATGTTCATTGGACTTTTGACATGCGACACAACTCCAAACATACCTTAAAACCTATAAAAGGGGCTTGAAATCCACTTTCCTGTTCTTTTTTAGCATCTTTATGACATTTAAAGCATCATGCAATAACCAAATGAATAATTTGATAAGCAATTAAGGAAGAAATATTGCTTAAAATTTTTAATTCAATGCTGTCATTGGAGAAAAACCCCATAAATAGGGATAGTTGCCTGGTATTGTGTCTACATTTTAAAAATTTGACATTTGAAAAAAATTGTAATAATGTATGGCAATTAAGTTATGATCATAAGTCAAAATTTCTGATTGAATATCTGAAAAAAAATGTCTGTTTTTCAATGAAATATCTGTAACTTTTGGAAAAAAAAGATTATTTGAACAAAAGGCATTGCAGATATTTCTCACTTTTTTAGACATGGAATATTGTCAACTGTAGTTTTAGGAAATTTTGTAAAGAATGAATTCTTATACATTATATATGTGATTTTACTTATCACTAGCCATGCAAATATGTGAAGGTAGATTTGTCATTAAATTTAACAAGTGTAATATTAAGTAAATTTCATATAGAATTAATTTTATGCATTCCTGTTTTACTTTTTCTCTCCAGAATGTAGCTGATATAAAGAAATTGAAACAAGCAGGAATATGCACTATAAAGGTATCGTTACTTTTAATGTGAAACTGACTTTACTTAATAAATTAAGCAAATATGACCACAATAACTCACTTTGGTCAACAAATACTGAAGCAAAAAGGTAGAACAGGGGGAATTAAGAATCATAAATCCCAAAACAAGGTAATCCATGCAACACAACATGACACTCTGACAGAACAAACAATAAAAAAATGAACAAAAATATCACAAAACTGAAACACCAGCAGTGTGAACCCCCCAAAAAACTGGGAGGCATCATCAGGTACTCTGTAAGGGTAAGAATGATCTATAGTAAGCTTTTAATGATCTTTTTTTTTTTTTTTTTGCTGGGTATCGGAGATTAAAAATTGCTGGAAATGAACTGAATTTGTTAGGACATGGGAGATAACTATGAAAGCTACATATTTAGACATAAACCTGTCTAGTTGTTTTACTTTTATTTTAAACTTCTCAAAATCACAATAAGGAATAAAAATACAAGGTATAATATTGTAACAATTAAAAAAATTGGTTTTGATAAAGCTTAGTGATTCAAAGATTAATTACTGGTATATAAAAAATAAATTATATTCATAATTATTTAAAATCAATATTAACAAATACTATCATTAGTTTTTCAAGATATGAGCCAGTCTAGATTTTACATTGTATTAATATTTTTAGGGAATTCAAATGACAACAAAGAAAAGGTTATGTGCAGTGAAAGGAATTTCTGAAGCAAAAATGGAGAAAATAAAGGAAGCTTCAAATAAGCTTTGTGTAAGTCCTGTGAAAAAATGTAAAATATACATTTCAAATATTGGGTAAGGATTGACTGTAATTCCAGCAACAACAACAATTTGCAACAGGTGTTATATGAATGTTAAGCTTAAACTGCTGTTCAGTTGGATTTATTACATAGCAGGAGATATAACAAGGCATTCGGCATTGATGCGGCCTCAAGAACAGCAATGCTTTTGAACAAGATAGCCTTTAGCCTGGAACAGTTTGAGGATGTTCGCTGGTCAAATTTAAAATAACAAGGATTTCAATTTAATATATTGTTAGAAAATTGAAAAAGAAGTAATTTAAGCCCCAAAAATAAAAAGTTTACTGATAATTTTTTTTTATATAGGAGTGTTTCCAAAAATGGCAGGAAACTGAATTCCTATGCATCTTCATATGTTTAACCTTAGCTATGTTTATCTAATAATGAATGTGACAAAATAACACCAATTGAATAACATTTTTTTTTTGGTCACCAGGCAAAAATTTATTAACATTTAAATAGATAAATTCAGAGAAGTCCGAAAATCTGACAGAAATGAGAAATACATAAACATGACCAGCAAACATCCTTAAGGTTAGGTTCATATCATGGGAAAAGCATTCAAAGATCTTTACCTCCATGGTTCCTACAGGTTCTTGAAATCCTTTAAATAACTTGAAAATGAAAGATAAAAATCAAGGACTTGAAAGTACTTACAATTTTGGAAAGGTCCTTACAAAACTTTTAAAACTACAATTTCATCAAAATGAAAATATTGTTCTGAGATGTAATTCTTTTAGAACATTGTACTGTACATTGAAAAATAAAATGCTTAAAAACGATACAAGAACAGCACATCCCAAAGAAGTGTACAAAATGGGCAGGGCTCCACATTAAAATGTTGTTCCTTGAAAATAAAAATCTTTGTCTTGAAAGCCTTTGAAAAAGTACTTGATTTTTGTTTTAAAAAATATGTATGAATCCTGCTTTTCTGAAACCACTGACTAGGTCAGTTGTACCAAACTTACTCTCCTTTAAAGTTTGAGAATTTTATGTTTGTACTTCATCCAAATTGGTTTCCAGTAGGGAACATAATTTAACATAGCAACCATATGGGGAATGCATTCAAAGATCTCCTGTAAAACCACTGAGGTAATTAAAACAAACTTGGTGACAAAATAGGAAAAATGAAAGGATATGGAGTGAATGTACATGTGACAAAAACGCACACGATACATAGAAAACTCCAGTTTATCAAGGACAGGGCTTTTATTCCTGTCTACATCTTGCTGTCGCCTGAGGGTCTTCAACAAGAGGTGAACAATATTCACCCCCTCAATCGTGATCAAGAAGGCCCCTAGCGTGCACATCAGCAGTATTCTTGACAAAAATTATATCAAGGTCACTCCCTTGCAGTCTTTTTGTGGTCCCTTTCAAAGTTTGTGTTTTTTTTATGTTGGTACCAAATCCAAGATGGCGGCCAGTTTTTACATAGGACTCTATTGAAAATGCATTCAAAAATCTTCTCTGGAACAAAAATTGGTGACAATTGTCCTTTGGTGGTCCCTTTCAAAGTTTGTGATTTTTATGTTCGTACCTCATCCAAGATAGCTACAAGGGTGAAGCATAGTTTAACACCTTCAAACGGTCCCCTTCAAATTTTTATGCCCTGCCTATGAAAGTAGGGGGCATATAGTGTTCGTGTCTGTCCTTCCGTTCATCCGTTTGTCCACTCGCGTTTTACCCCTAGGTTGAAATTTTTTTTCTCTGAAGGATGTGTTCTACTATCATGAAACTTTATATAAATACACATTAGGGTATAATTAAACAAAAATTATAATAAAAAATTTATCCATGCTACCAACTTCATGCTTCACTGATTATGGAAAGAAGGGGGATAATATGAGGTTTACCCTTGGTTTGAAAAATTTTTTTCTGTGAATGATGTATTCTATTATCATGAAACTTTATATAAATATACATAATTCCCTTAAAAAATTTATCCATGCTACCAACTTCATGCTTCACTGATCATTTAGAAAATTGGGATAGTATGAGGTTAAACTTAGGTTTAAGGTTTTTTTCTGCGACGGATGTATGTTATTATCATGAAACTTTATATAAATGCACATAATAGGATATAAGTAAACAAAAATCATAATAAATATTTACCCATGCCACAAACCTCATACTCCACTGATCATGAAAAAAAGGGATAGTTTTGAGGTTTATCCATAGGTTAAGTTTCTTTTCCCTGAAGGCTGTATGCTATTATCATTAAACTTTATTAGACAGCCATTATGGTATACTTAAGCAAAAATCATAATAAAAATGATATAAAGGCAACCAACTTCATGCTTTACGGATCACGAAATATAGCCTTGTCCAAAACAGTTGTTAGGCGGGGCATTGTGTCGGTTAGACACATATTCTTGTTTTATTTTTATTTTCTTACATCATCAAAAATGGCCACCAGCTGAGTACATAATTTACAAAGGACCCATCAGAAGTCTTCTCAGTAATCACAGCACCAATAGTCATAATAGTAAAATTGGTGCACCCTCCTTTAAAAAATGATGTTGAAAATATTCATGTTTCATCCAAAGTAGAGGTAAGTGTCATTATTACATTTGAATGATTGCGTCTGGGATTATCAAAAGACCATGGTCCTGGTGGGCAATACAGGTGCTTTATATCCTCTTGTTTAGAACATGTTTTGGAATGAATACTGAAGGATGACCAATAATGCACATAATTAAACTTCTCTTCATTCTCAATTTACAATTACAATTTAATGAATACTACAATATTACATTCTTGAACAAATGTAAAAAAAAAAAAATCAAATAAAAACCAACCATATTGCAATAATATTATATCATAACAACAAAATATTAAACATAAAAAAAAAATAAATAAACACAATACTGTATTTATATTAATAAGAATTACTGTTAGAATTAAAATGATATGAAGTTGAAGTTTTGAGATATGACAACAAAAATTTCTTTTCTTTTGACTCTGTTCTTATCCAGAGAAATATCTTATCTCTTTCTGGTTTTGACAGATTGTTTTGTCATTTTGATCATCTTTTGTGATGTAAAAAACAACTTAGTCTTATGAAAGCCAATGTAGTTTTGGTTCATGACGGTTAAAATTTGTTATTAAATTTTTTTTTTCAAATTATTTAATAGTCGATTTCTAAGATCTTGTATTTTTACATGAAGTGCAATTCTTCAATGAATTTATCAATTTTTAGCTCACCTGGCCAAAGGCCATGTGAGCTTTTGCCATCACTTGGCGTCCGTCGTTGTCCTTAAACTTTTCACATTTTTGCTATCTCCTCTGAAACCACTGAACCAATTTTAACCAAACTTTACAGGAATGATGTATGGTAGGTCCTTCACAAAGATTGCCGAAATTTTTCCGATCCGCCAAAAAACATGGCCACCAGGGCCGAACATAGTTTAACATGGGACCCTATGGGAGAATACACATTTTTGCTATCTCCTCTGAAACAACTGAACAAAACTGATCCAAACTTTACAGGAATGATGTATGGAAGGTCCTTTACTTAGATTGACGAAAACTTTCTGATCCGCCAAAAAACATGGCTGCCAGCGCAGATCATAGTTTAACATGGGGCCCTATTGGAGAAGTATATATTTGCTATCTCCTCTGAGGCTACTGAAGCAAATTGAACCAAACTTTACAGAAATGATTATGGAAGGTCCTTTACTTAGTTTGCTGAAATTTTTTTGATCCGTGAAAAAACATGGCCGCCAGCGCAGAACATAGTTTAACATGGGACCCTATGGGAAAAGCAAATATTTGCTATCTCCTCTGAAGTTACCGAAGCAAATGGAACCAAACTTTACAGGAATGATGAATGGAAGGTCCTTTACTTAGTTTGCAGAAATTTTTTCGATCCGTGAAAAAACATGGCCGCCAGCACAGAACATAGGTTAACATGGGACCCTTTGGGAAAAGCAAATATTTGCTATCTCCTCTGAAGTTACTGAAGGAAATGGAACCAAACTTTACTGGAATGATGTATGGAAGGTCCTTTTCTTAGATTGAGGAAATTTTTTCGATCTATAAAAAAAACATGGCTGCCAGCACAGAACATAGTTTAACATGGGACCCTATGGGAAAAGCATATATTTGCTATCTCCTCTGAAGTTACTGAAGCAAATTGAACCAAACTTTACAGATATGATGTATGGAAGGTGCTTTACTGAGTTTGCTGAAATTTTTTCGATCCGTGAAAAAACATGGCAGCCAGCGCAGAACATAGTTTAACATGGGACCCTATGGGAAAAGCAAATATTTGCTATCTC